>QFEI01002059.1:0-77872 GCA_003316145.1 Neoboletus magnificus | reverse complement strand
CACGACGACAGGAAGGTAATCCAGGGTCAAACACAAAACTTTAATATTCTTCCTTTGAGTGCCTCCTCGGCGCTTGGCATTGTATGCCCCAACGAACGCCACGATGCCGTCGATCGCACAGCGCGGCTCCGGGTGTTTGTCAGCGGGCGGTTGGGAGACCCCAGTTTCGGGGGGACGTCGCTCAAAGCGGTCATACCGATCGCGCCCCCGTCCAGCAAGACTTGCTGAGTGGGTCTTGACAAGAGACTAGGAGGAACTTACTTTCCCCACACACCCTCCCCGTTTTTTCATCGGACGTGACTCACCCCCTGGAACGGCCGTCCCCGCACGTCTACTTTTCAATCCCGCTGATCGGGCTGGTCCCGAGGGGCGGAGTCACCGAGCGGACTCCACGTTTCGTGCCTACATGTCTGCCCTCGTTTTCGACACCCATAGACCCATCGGATCATTGTATTAAAAAAAGGCACCCAAGACGGTAACCCTTTTGATGATAATCAAATGACAAGACCAGTGCACATGGCACGCGTGGCGGTGACGTTGTCCAACATTTCCGGGAACTTGCGATCCCCGCATTCCATCTGACCAAGTTGGGTCAGGAATAAATGGAAGAAAAAGGGTTCAACACCAAGAAACGCCGCTGGTTCCCGACTCTCGATCATCTGACCACCCACAGCCAAAAACCAAAACCAAACACCGTTCCAATTGGATTGAGGCCAGTCTCGCCATTCCATATCGACAGATTCCGTAAATCGGGGGGTATTATATAAGGAAGACCAGAGCGCGTGTATCCTACGTGTGTGTGCATGCATTTTTCCGGGTCGTAGAAGGGGGGACTATGAGTACACTGTCGATAGCAGACATTAGATGCATTGAGATATTGAACGAAGCGTGAGCGATCGGAGCAGGTGCGCGACAGGGAGTGTGAAGACAAGAGATGGAACAGGTGTGATGGTTCACCCTGTTCGGAAGGAAACGGGGAGGCGGCGTGAGCGCGGGGTCAGTAGCAATTGGGTAGTCATGTGTCAAGGGTATCAACTGTATGACCACGCGGTGCGGCTCCAGGGCGGTCATCGATCATCGTTCGGGCATGCTGTCGAGCGCTTCGACATCACATATATCTACAGATAAAAATAAGGCACGCCAAACAAGGCTGACCGAGAATTTCCCACCAATTGGTGACCGAAATACCCGAATCTTTCAATGCCGATGATCAGCGGGGAAACCACGGACAAAAACACGACAAAAGGTGGCTCACATGAGGATGGAGCGTGGTCGCATGACCCTCTGAGCGTGACCGCACTAGACTCCTTGAGCGCTGATCAAAGACGAAAGATTCTGAGCTAGGCGTTTCAGCGCCATGAGTACGCCATGCTTGCATTCGGAAATTGCCTTCGAGCGGTGAATTGGGACACGCGGCGTTTGATGGATCCTCTGGTTCGTATTCGGGTGATGCATCGTGTCCCAAATCGGATGAAGGTTGCTCCGAGGGTGCCCGAAATACGGGTATGACCTGGTCCTTTGGAGAAACGGGGCGCTGGTTGGAGATAGCGGACGGCCGGTTGAGATCGACAGACGAGGGTGATTTCCTGACAGCAACGACGGTGTACCCAAGCTCTTCCACCAACGAACGAGGGAAAAAAATCTATAAAGGTTTGTTGTTCAGCGCATGGATTACACGAGAGAGAACGACATACGAGTAGGGTTATCGCAGACGAAACGAATGAGCCGATGGCTCCAATCATCAATAAGAAGTCTGACCAGCACCATCATCAACCCCATTCTCTCGACGAACGGTGGTACTTACCCGGCCAAAATCTACACAAGGAAAAATGAGTGAGACGTTGAAGAGGGCGTATCGCCACGAGCACTTACGTGCTATTGTTGATCGCATGACTCCCTTGGACACCGTCTAGTGATAATACAAACAACGGAAGAGAAAACAGGAAACGATAGATGATGCGTCCAACCTAGATCCATAACGTTGGTTGACCGAATAGTGTGTAGATATGATGTACTCACATTAAGCTGGTAAAAGAAGACGAGACGAAGAACTACAGTGGGAGCGGCGCCGTCGTCCTTTACACGGCGAATGAATGCAGAAAAGCGTGAGAGGACGTAAAGGAAGGCCAAGGATGTCGCGGTGGAAGCAGAAGAACCGACTAGGAGGGTCCAAGCAAGGCACTAGAAGAGTGATGTGAGCCTTGCTGAGCGGTCAGGAGGAAAAACTCGGGATGGTTACCGAGTCGAGTTGTCTCCGCGAGACAAAGGTCGTGAGGGGCATGCCGATCAAGGCGAACAATGTGCCTGGCACCGCGCAATCAGCGAATCAAACGTTTTGGACACGAGTAACGATGGTGGAATACCCCAGCGCCAGAATCTGAACTCGCCGCTTTTGAACCACAGTCTCGCGGCGGGACCTTGATTTTGGAGGAAGAGCCAGAATGTGAACTCTGCACGGCGTAGGGCAGTCAGCGGGAACGAGGAGATGACGGGGAGTGGGCTTGCCTTCGAGGTGGGTGACGCTGGATAGGGGTGATGCTTAAACGATCGGGTGGAAGAGGGTAATGGAGGACTGACAGTTCACAACCCCATGCGACGCTGAACACGAGTAAGAGGGGGAGCACCCATTTTTTGTTTTGAGCCGAGTAGTACTCGAGGGGCACTGGGGTCACTGGCGAGGGGATGAGCGGAGGGAGGGAAGGAACGGAGGACGATCTCACCCTGGCCGTCTGCCGTGGTCATGAAACCTGGAGTGAGGGTGAGAGGGGGACGAGAGCAGAGGGAGATGGAAGCGGACCCTCCTGGAACTTGAGGACAGTGAAGACGACGGCAAAGAAGACGAGGCAGATGAGCGTTGCTAGGTAGGTGTACTGGCGCGGGGGGGTGAGAAGAAGCAGGGGCGAGAGGGGGAGGCGTACGCTCATGAAACGCTTGAAGGCACCGGGCTTCCTGCCGGACTGGTGCCATTTGAGGCACTGGAACCTGTCGTAGCTCCAGAGGTGGAAGAGGTGGAAGGCGAAGAACTGGAGGGAGCAAGGTCGGGATGAGGACTGGGGAGGACTGGGAGAGACTGACCAGGGTGGAGAGGATGGACCAGAGCAGATAGGCGGTCGGAGAGCCTCCTGGCATGGGGGGACGGGAGGGGGAGGAGAGCGGGGACGGGGACGGGGACGGGGTCGAGGGAGGTGGAGGTAAGCAATATGAGTCGGTTGAACCTGCCCCGCAAAGATGCAGTGTCGCCCTTTGCGGATCTAAAAAGTTTCGCCCCCCTCCATCCGAACTTGCGCCAGAATTCAAACGTTTCGGGTCAACAGATTCTCGTGCTAATCATACAAATGTTTCAAGCTGCTCTAAACAATCCTGACAGTCGTGGCTGCGCCCCTCTCAACCTCCTCGCCAAAGATGTCGACGTTCCACTTTGGGTTGTACGTCACAGGCGTGTTGTACCTGAAATGGGATCAACACCCGCCAACAAACACGTCTGAGCCCAGCGCACCGTCTGATGTTGCCGTGCGCAATTGCCGTCACCCTTTCATAGTCCTCCTTGCTCAGCTCGACTTGCCTAAAGTTGGAGACGATGCGGCCTGCCAGGACATCAGACCCCAGTCCGTTTCAGGAGACGCCGTCCATCACGTACCCTCTTGGACACTCTTGGGAATGACGGAGTACCCACGGCGAGTGCCCCAGGCGATCAACACCTGGGCAGGGGTCGCACCGAGGCTCTTGGCGACCGATTGGACGACAGGGTGCTCGGTGAGCATGGGAACACCGACCACTGGTGACGACATCAACACAACATCCTTTGCAGGCCGAAGCGAATCACCCACAGTTGTTTCCGAGGGGGCTGTAAGCCGTCAGGTGGATCCCTTTCCCCGCGCAGTATGCGACGAGATCGTCTTGCGGGAGGAGCGGGTGGGCCTCGATCTGGTTGGCCGCCTAAAACGGTATGGTCGGATAAGCACCGAGACGGGTTAATTTTGGCGGGGAACGCACCGGAACGACACCGGTGGCGTCAATGATGCCCTGCAGTTGGGAAACGGTAAAGTTTGAGACACCGATGGCCTTGACCTGGACCGGGAATGAGTCTAGTTTCGGATGAGATTGCGCATATACGGTACCTTTCCCGTTTCTCGTAGCTTGATCATGGCCCTCCAGGTGTCAGCGAGGGACGTTCGTGTGTCCAGTTCGACCTCACCCGCGGACTCGTTCACGGGGAAGAGACCCTTTCCGGATGCGAACGCGACGGGCCAGTGGACGACTGGATCGCAGCTCGTCAATACAAGGGGTGGGTATGTGCATCCCGAACGCACGGTAGAGATCAAGGTAGTTGAGTCCGAGCTGCTCAAGGGTCTCGTCGAGCGCAGCCTCGACGAGATGGGGCTGGTGGGCGGAATTCCAGAGCTTCGAGGTGATGAAGAGCTCCTCACGGGAGACGACGGAAGGAATGACTTTCTTGAGGGCACGACCGACCTCGTCTTGGTTTCGGTATACCCTGGCCAGATCGAGGTGGCGATAGCCGTTCCGAACGGCGATCTCGACCTGGATGGCGGGGTGAGAGGAGATCGTCGGAAACGACAAGATAACGAACCGCATTCTCAACTTCGTTTGGCTTCGAAAGCCACGTCCCGAGACCGATCTGGGGGATGGTCGCACCGGTGTTGAGGGGGAGCACTTTTCCAAAGGACATGTTGGAGATGAAGACACGTAGAAACGCCATCCTCCTCTCGCCTCTTATACCTTCCCCGCGGACCGCATCCCCGCTCGGCCCGCACGCGTAACATTCCGACATTGACAATACGACGCGCTACAAGACGGCCGCCGTTGGGTACGGGACTCCGGACGTTGTAATCTAATCATAGATGTCGAATGCACCTAGGGACATCGGGAATGTCACTTTGCCTTGTGAGGTCGACCGTTACTGCAGAGGACAGGTCATTAGGCCGCAGTCTCATCTGGATAGCCACGTCGAGGGGAAAGAGGACCGCTCAGTCCAGATCGAACGATCGCCCCGTACGACGCGTAGCATAGACGTAGAACCAGTCCGCTGGGCATATGCACAAGCAGCGACTAAGCTTTGGTCATCTCCAGTGTTCCGGTAGGCGAGCAAACTTTGGGTGAACAGGTTCAGTCAATATCGCCCCGTATATTTTGCAAAAAAAAAAAAAGGCCGGAAATTTTGCAGAATTCGATCAGGCGCAGAGCGCTGGTGTCCATCGCGAACATCGCCCAAGGGATCGAGTAGAAACCAAGTGAGCCACGATCTCGAATGAAGTTGTTTTCCCTTTGTCCACAAAGCCGGTTACAAGCGGAGACTGAATTAGGCACCTTGTCCCGCTCGCCCCACACAGCGTCACTGAACTTACATCGCGCCTAGCGCGTTCAGCGACCATGAATGTGAGCAGCTCATCACCACCATGAACACAGCGAGCTCACCGTGCAATACCTCGTAGAACCTCCTCCGGACACTGACAGAAAGTCAGGTCCAGGCGACTCCTGACCTGAAACTGCTGTTAAACACAGTCAAGGATGTCAGGGTATGCACCGCTGTCACCCTACTGCCACACTTTCCTGACGTATGCACCAGCGCCAGGGGTACGACAACAAAGTCTCCGAACCATTCTACGAGTCACTCGAGGGGCTGCTACAAGACCTCCGAACAGTCACTATGGTGCGCGTGATCCACTGCCCTTGATGGCCAACGTCCCTCCTGATGCATGCTGCCAGGATAACCATGACCCGGAAGCGTTCCTCAAGCCGGTCGCAAAATCGGACGTTCCAGATTACTATGACGGTCCGTGTCATCCCTCTTCCCATACTATTCTCTTATGCCACCTGTTGGGTTCACAGTGATATCCAATCCTATGGATCTACAATCAATGCTTAAGAAGGTAAAGGCAAAGCAGTACAAGTCCAAACGCGAGTTCAAGGATGACCTTGACCTCATCTGGTCGAACTGCTTCACATATAACGCGACGGAGGCGAGTCTCTCAATGCTTGTCCCTTTCTTTTATTAAATCGCACTCTTTCGTTGTCACTGCATACTCACCGACAGGATCACCCCCTTCGACAATGCGCGATACGCTTAAAGAACAAGGCTGACGGACTCCTCGCGAATATAACCGACCGCAAGGACCGCGTCGATCCTACTATACCCCCCGATTTCTCTACATCCCCCCCTCCTCGCCCCGTCGCACGGCCAAAGATCAACGGTTATTCATCACACGATCGTATCAGGCCATCTTCTGTGTCGCAGTCCCTTCCAGGTGTCATTCCAGCACCTCGAATGTCTTCCATCAACGGTATACGGCCTGCACCGGGTATCGCCACTAGGAAGATGAGCATGGATGTGCCATTCGGAGACACGCCTGCGCTGGTACGTACCCCCGAAGGAATGGCCACTTTCCGATCCCTCGATATCGAGATAGACGGACTTGGCGAACCTGGTCCCTCTACCCTTGCCCATGCAAACGGCCATTTACATCAAGGTCTTGTTGACAGGCTACGGAGTTATGTCGTGACGCCGGAATGGGAAAGTGAGAGCGAGGATGAGCAGATGGCAGGTGTCAAACTAGAGAATGACGTAGGACTGAAACGCAGGCTACCGTGAGTGTTCATTCTTGATTCCAGAGCGGGCCTCCGAACACCGAAACAACTCCTTGAACCACTCAGCAATGGTATCCACAATCGTCCTCGGAAACGCGTACGACTCACCCCTCCCGAGTCGGACGACGAAAGCACGATCAGGGAAAGGAATAGAGATCCTACCGAACTCTGGTGGTCTGTCACACAGTCCGATGCGTTACTTGCCAATGGTCTTCCTTCCCTCGTCCAATTCCCTCCATCACCTTCGAGTTACTCGCCGCTTCAGGTCAAGCCCAAATCAAATCCGTCGAGACCGCTAAAGCGGAAACGCCTAAAGAAAGGGTCCCAAGTTCCCACCGCCCCGCCGAATACGCTCCTTGGTATAATGAACGCCAACATTAGGACGCTGAAACGTGTACGAAGAACGCACACCAAATTTGCGGTACTGAACCTCAACGCCGAAGATGGTGGTGGTTTGGGGAGTGATGAACCAGCAGAAACGGCCGAAGATGATCCTGTGGACGAGTTTGTCGATGAGCGGCCGTGGAAATCACTGGTGGGATTGAAGGGTGGTGACATGGAGGATGGTATCGAGTTGGGAGGTGAGCGGGCAATGCATTGTTTACGGTGGATGAACGGGAAGGTGTTGGAGCACGCCGGATTCCAAGGTGAGTGCTCGCAGCGGGGTCGTCGATCAGCGGGACACGTGCACTAAACTTCTGGATCATCGCAAGGTACCTCTGCTTCAACCCTGGATGTTTTGACAGGTGTAACATCTGAGTTTCTCCTGAACGTGGGCCGGACGCTTAGATTCCTCTGTGACAAATATGTAAAAACTATGACACCTGAGGTGAGATATCCTGGTCTCTTACAAACAGATGCCAGCGAGATGCTCGCTTCGGCCTTGGTGCTCTGGAAGAAGACATACTGACGCTGTTTATGATTCGGGTAGGAAATTATTCTGCATGCCCTCTTCGAATCCGGGATCACGAAGGTCCAGGACCTTGAACGGTACATCAAGGACGATGTCGTACGACATGGCTCTCGCCTTGCGGACCTCGAGAAGAAACTTGTCAACGCGTACCGTGAAGTAACGTCCGTCGACGTTCTGGACGACGATGCACTCTTTGGAGCGGGCTCAGAGGATGAAGGATCGGAGACGTCATTCGCGATGGGTTTGGGAGGATTCTCCGAGGCGTTTGATGAAGATTTCCTTGGACTCAAGGAGTTGGGCATCGCGGCAGAATTAGGTCTCTCGAGCTTGAGCGTGCCCAAGAAACTGTTGAAAGGAAAACAAGGCGGTGCAATCGGCGCGACAAAGTATGTTTATCACTGTCTCTCTTGACTCGCTGTGGCCCCATTGGGATACTGACATGAATCGCATGGCAGGGCAAAACCGATGGAGCCCCCGCCACCTTACCCACCGCCGCCAGCATTTGCCCCAATTACCTCCAAGAATGTGGAAGGCCAGATCGGGTTGCTCAAACCATACTATCAGGAGCGACTTGCCACGCTGGCACCCACTGTATCTGCCCCTCCGCCTGTCCTTGGGATGTCGTTTATGCCTCCACACGGCGTACCATTGCTTGGCATGGCTCCTGTAAATATAGCTGGCTCTACACCCGGGTCAACTTCATTCACCCTCCCGGACGATGCGCCACCCACTGCTCAAACCAAGCTGGGGCCCATCGGACAGGTCATAAAGAGTGGACCATCGACGGGTACTATGAAGAAGAAAGCCAAAGGGACCGGACCGCCGCCCAAGGATATGAGTGGTGGCCCGATGTTGCCATTGCCACCTGGTTTGCTGACGCTGAAACCCGAAGACGCGTCGATGGAGCGTTCGACGACACCTTTCGACGTCGACGTTTTGGGTGCTGGGAACGGGGATGGGACGCGAAGAGGTGCCAAGGGGGCGTTGCCGGGTGGAAACGGGAACAATGTCTCGAAGAAGAAGGGGGTGGATTTTCCGCCCGTGATTGCAGCCAGTGCCTGAACGTGGCGTCGACTCGAATTCGAACCGGGTTCAGCAATGGGTACACTACTACACCATTGGGCCTCCTTCACCAGTTATGCCGGCAGGCACACATACTCCCCAAATACCCCACCCGCTATTTTGCACATGGTTACATGACTAGACTACCTGTCACTGGCGAGGGCCATCACGGAGGATACCTGTAACATTATTAGGATAGTTATTCAGTTCTATTTTTCCTATCGTTTTTCACGAATGCGTGTTCCGAGCTTCTAAGATTTGCCTCGTGAAGCGCGAAGGCGTTCATCAAGAATGCTTCCGTGAGATTATAACGTGAACTGCTTCCGTATTGCGGGCTGACTTAACTTGGACTTGGGCGGCTACTTATCGTGGCCGGTTTTTTGCCCTTTCCTCCACCACTAGCAAGAGATGTCTTACGCTGGCGTAAGTCCATCCTAGCTCACATCCGCAACTGATCGATCTCGACGACGATGCTAGTACGGCCCACCTTCCAGCATCTACGCGCCGCCGCCCGTCATGACGGGCTACACAAGCTCAGTACCGGTAGCGACGGTCTCCGGCTATCCATCCGGTATGCTCGTCGCTCCGCCCGACGCGGATCCTCAGTACGTCAGCGCCCATGTCGCGTTGCTTTGTGGGGATTGCTTGACGCGTCCTGTTAGGTTATGGAACTGGTTCAACGGCGTCAACGCCAATCGATCGGGGGAGATCACGATCGTCGAACTCCGTAAGTCGCGCTCCCCTACCTTTTGGTCCGTGGTGATTCTGAGAAACCGTCCTCGTTCGTTTCGTGTGGCCCGGGTGTGGTGATGGGCCTTTCTTTTCTTTTCTTTTGTTTGCGACTACGGACCGATTGATCGTGATGGGGTAGAACGGGCGCTGGATCATGGGGATTGGACGCGTACGTGTTATTCATGTTTTATCTCGTGTTGAATGTCGCAGGGTGATTAATGGATCGTGTGGTTTTCTTTTTTTTTCTTTTTTTTTGGTATGTAGCGTTTGATTTGGATACGATCAAGCTCCTCATGCATCTCTTTGTGCGTGATCGTGGATCGATCGGGGTCGTGTGTCGCGTACTGATTCTATCGGATACATTGGATACGTTTGTAGGATACTGATCGGAGTGGAACCATCGGATTTAAACAGGTACGTATTCTCTGAGCAGATTTGCATTGTGTACACGGATTTGAATCGGTCGCCTCTCTCTCCCTCGCACACACTAGTTTTCGGGGATTTGGTACTACATCAAGGTAGGCGTCACGATCGGGATGATGCGTACACACGACGTTCTTTTCCCTCCCTCCAGGACTGGCAGAATCTCTTTCGACATTTCGATCGGGACCACTCTGGGACGATCGACGCTAATGAATTACGGGATGCACTCGCTCGGTTTGGGTACGTGCATCACAATATCCATCATCCCCATCACCACCATCTTCCCATCTTCACATAAATCCCACTGGCCAAGAAAAAAAAAGCATGGGAGGAAAACTGATCACGATCATTGTACCAACAGGTACCGTCTCACACCACGCCTCATCTCTCTCATCGAGCGCAAATACGCGGCGCCCGTGACGTATTCCGGGGCTCCCCTTCCGGGCATCACGTTCGACCGTTTCGTGCGGGCGTGTGTCGTCGTCAAGCAGATCACCGAGTCGTTCAAACGTCACGACACGAATAGCGATGGGTGGATCGAGATCGATTATGATGGGTTCATGGAAGTCGTGCTGAGTCTTCCTTGAGAAAGGGCAAGGTCGGGTCGACCACGGAGGACAAGGAACGTTGTCGCACGTTTAAAAGGCAACGCCTTTGTGGTTGTGGTGTAAATGTAACATCTGTCGTGTTTGAATGTGTGCTATCAATGTGACGCGTATATGCAAGCCTTTTTTTGCCCCTCTTCATTACTAGTCAACCATCGCTTTGCGTGATAGATACGGAAAACGATCGACAGTGATTACAGTGTATACTCGTCGCGGTACATTTATGCATAGCAAGAGCAACAGATGATGGAAGCTTAGATAGGATAGATCGGGTGCAGGAAACTCAAAAGAGCTTTAACGAGCCCGACGAAAATGCATCGCCTCGTGGGCGTCCAAATAACGTTGGCGCAAGTTGAGCGGGCAACGCACCACGAGTGGGTATCTCCGACGACCCAACCTCCTTACCCGCCAAGGAGTATGCTAATCGAAGTTCCTAACCAAGTCCAGATGAGTCGTCGAAAACAAAGTGGCCGAAACACAATGAGAAAAAGAAGAAAATCGACACGAAAGGGTCCCTACCTCGAACGAATGTTTTTCGTATTTATGTGACGCGACGATACTCATCAGATAGTCTGGGGTGCCTGGAGCTGCGGTCGATGTCATGTATGCAGTCGTTCTAGAGTCATGTTCATAAAATGGATAGACGGGTGATGATGTTGTCCCGCCTTCCATCGTACTGATGGATGACGATATAGGTGGCATTTTATTCCCCGAGAGATAGGCGCGACATCGGAGCTCCTGTGTATCGATCGACGCACATGATTAGTTAGCTGGAATGGACCGACAGAATAAAAAATGAGGTGCCGGTGCCACTAGGTGATCGAGAGAGAGAGCGAAAGAGAAAGGGAGGGAGAGAATGTGTGTACGATGATGACAGGGATGACAGAGGGAAACAGTCATAGGGACGCGTCGATGGAAACCAACCTCGTGTGAAAAGTGACTGTAAAGCGTTTGAGCAGAGATACTCTCGAAATACTCTCCGGTGATGGTTTTTGTGGAAGAGAATTCGTGGTTCGCGGGAAGGGTGGCTGGTGCGTCGCTTGTGCTGCTGGCGCTGTTGAGAGCGTCAGAGGGAACGGGGATGGCTGCGGGTACGAAGAGTGGCGAGAGGCCAAGGGCTGCGCGTGCGCTGGGCGTGTCGGGCGACTGAGGACATGGCAAGGGATTTCTACCGGTCGATTTGTATGCTTTTAGATAGTCCTGAACACGAAGTTCCTTGCGAGGCATTAACAAGCCACTCGCGAGACAAGAAGGGATGGATGACGGACCTCGAAGCTCTTGTCGGGCATTGGGGTCGATGAGGCACCGACGCTCATAAAATACAAGATCTCCTGGCCACTCAAAGCCATGGAGACGTTCCAGCGGGGGTCCTTTGACGCGTCTAGCGATGATTAGAGTCGACGAGGCGAACACACCAAGTTGATAGGATCATATGTCATTACGTAATCATGAGATCGAGCAATCATTCCACTCTCAGGTCGTTTTGATAGAGAAGAGAAGAGAATTGCCATCTGTTTGGTCTGTACAAAGACCGGTCCTAGCCCCATGGAGAGATCATAACATCGGATCACAAGACATCGCACACCCGTGTTGGACGATCTTGATGAAAATCGGACAAAGATGATGACTAGAAGGTGACCCAGATACGCTCGCTCGATCCCATCGAGTTCCTCCAATCGCTCTCCATACGTCCCTTGTGCTGTCTCAATTTCGACGTGACCCACATCAGGGATGAAGAAATGGAGACCGCCCATTCCGGATGTGGATTGGTGGTAATATCAGGATACGATTGGTCACCTTGTGTAGGATCAGTGTGTTGGAAAGGGTGTAGGAAGGGAAAGGGCTCGTACACAAAGTGCGTATGCACGTCACGGACCCGGGCATGTGAAGACAATGACTGAATGGATTTGGTCGGCGGAAAAAAACTCATTTTGCTGACCAGTGGACCCTTGTTCCTAGAGGGTGGACCCGACCCTTGGCATGCTCACTTCACGTTATCCGGGGCATCAACACTGTCACCCCTGTGATCATCCTCGACGATTGGCCCTGGTGGATCTCACACGCACTAGGTAGGAACGAATGTATTCAGATGCGTCGATTCAGACGCCTTCCTGAGAGGGTGTCTTCAAGCAGACCTGAAACACGCAATATCATGTTGCTGAACAAGACACAAAGCTTGACTTTACCTGTGTCGTCAATCTGAGACCATGAATCGAATCGAACGGTCCATTGGAGACGTGTTCATTGTTCGGCACGTGACTAACACGACGACGCGTTTCAATTTACATACGGAAATCAATCTGGAGCATAACTCTCTTTGTTCTACCAACTTGACCTCTTGCCTCCCTTCAATCCACTGAATTGCACCATAATCTACCTGGAATGGCCCACAATTGCATAGACTGGACCGCAACTCCCCCAACACGGAAAATGCCGCTCTTGATCCTCACTCACGGAGACAACCATGTGTACACCGTCGTGCCAAAAGAGCTCAAGGTAAGATCACATATGTGTGCCTTGTGTCGCGTCCACCATCGCCTGACCACTTTCTAGATCCTAGAAGACGTTGCCAGGAGAGAATTTGACCTCGGCAATGTCGAAATAGAATTTTCTTCCTCTTGCCTCAACCTCTGTAATGGGCTACCGGCACGGATCACAGAAAGCGCATGGGAACACATAAGCCCCTACATTGGATGTGCAATGGTCGAGATCTCCCGTCCGAGAGCTGTACCGCCTCAGGGTAAGTTGTGATATTGCGGGCTGTGTCCGTTATTCAAATAAGTCAGACGTTCCATGCGATGAACAGCCAACGGCATCCGGGAATATACAGGATGAACGCGATTCGAGCGCCAAACAAAAGCTGCCCTCGGATACTGAAGGGGGCGGGAACGAACAACCTGACCTTGGACTTGACGGTAAGTCGAACGCTTTGGCAACAGAGGCAGTGCGAGATGAGCAAAGCGGTCTGTCAGACCATGGGAATGAACATGACGGTGTTTCTGCGCCTGAAGACCAGCACGAAGAACCCTGGGAAGAAGAAGTAAGCGCGGTTCCCCCTCGAAAGCCACGAAGTCGGCGTCGGACTCGTGTGGAATCCGAAGATGAGGATGAGAGTGAAGAGTCGGAGCGAGAGCGCGAAGCACCAGCAAAGTCCCAGGCTCCCCCTATTGCTTCACCACCAAAACTGACGCAACCAAGTTGGTAATCATGTTGTTGTCCGCGTCATTTCACTGATCGTTGATCCAAGGTGAAGAAGTCAAGAAGGAGAGGAAGAGTGGCTACGGTTCCCAGCTGGACATGCAGTCCGCTGGAGTTCTCCACCAACAGAGTGGGTCACGAATCGTGTTGGCTCTCTACCTCACCCCTCAATGTAATCCATAGGCAAACCGATAAAACAAGAGAAGCGCTCTGATGGGAGTGGGAGCGGAAATCAATTATACTCTCGTGATGGACACTCGCAACCTCGTATGTCAATGTCAGATCGCCACTGCACTGGACTGATGACTCATACACCATACTAGCGCATACGGAACCACAGTATGAGACCCGAACTCAAGTCGAGTCCGGTGAAAACCACAAGCTCATGATTCGCGTTGCACACCGGCCGTCGAAACAAGAATCAAAGTTTACGACGAAAAGCACGACAAAAGTAGCGAAAGTGCTTGCGGGAGCGTGCAAATCGTTCGGTCTGGACACTGACCGGTAAGTGATACCCATTCTCCGCCGTTCAAACAACACAAGGCGTCGATCAGGGCAACTTTATACTTGATCGTTTCGACGGAAGATGAAGACGGTGAGATGGAGAATCTATTCCCCTGCGACAAGTACGATACCATTGCAAGAGCAGGTGCAGAACGCAACACAGAGTCGAGGTTTCTGCTGAAGATCGCAGGGGAAGCGTGAAATGATCTTGTAGTGTGCTGGGATCTGACCGCATGCTTGGATAGCTCGGATTTGGTCGGCCCATCTGGTCAACCATGATGATATGGTTTATATTGATTACGCATCTGTATCAAGGTTTGTGATTCGATCGAATATGTACACCATTTACGCTAGGTTTTACCGCACCGAAGAACCCTCATTCGCTCCCGAGTCCGTTGCGAGGCGAAGCCTGATCGTTGATAAGGGCTTAGACTACGCCCTCCCGTGTTCGAGGGTCCATGGGGTAATCCCATTGAATTAATACACACTTTGCAGAAAAACTTTCCAGTGGCTTAGCCAACTTCTTTTTTTCAGCCGCGACCACGATCCTGATCCCGTGAACGATCTGCGTCGAACTGAAAAAGCCCGTACGTTGACACTCTTCGATTCAGAAGGACCATCGTTTAGGTACCACCTCACGACGGCCGTGATGAGCATTCAAACATATTGTGATCCGTGAGGCCTTGAGGCTTGGTCCCGGAACGTTGGTGCACTGTGGACGCGCCTCCGACGTCCGATTGCCATTGGCCCCGGACTGCAATTGTGCTCGGGTCCACCAGAGTGCCTCAAACTTGGCGCTCTACGAAACCATTTTTTTCCCTCGTCAATCCACCCCTCCGACATCAAAAACTCTTTTGTTTCTCGAATTTGGGCCCGCAGGGAAACGGTAACAAAGAAAAGCCACCGATGATAAGACAAATGGGATGTCTTTCTGCAGATTGGCAGTCGGCGCCGCTTGACGTGAAAAGGGTGAGAGCTATCGCGTGCGGCCGGCCCGGTGTCACTATAGTTCGTATATGTACCAAGTACGTTCCGACGAACGGAACACGGGTCATATCAATCAACCATGACATGTACGAGAGAGATAACGAAAAAAAAATACCAGGCTCGCTTGGGGACCAATAAATTATCGTTCGACGGCGTTCTCTACCCATAAACAAAAAAGATCACGGTTTGTTCGCGCGACGGTGACATTCTAGGTATCATCGATAGCTCTCTTTTGGTGCACTAGTATTTGCTCGACTATGTAAGTTAACCACCACAATCTATCCTCCCTATTTTCTTCGATAGTATAAATAAATAAATAAGAAAGGAACGTATGAGTTTACGACGTCGGAGAGGCTACACGAGACGCAAGTAAGGGCCAATGGCCAGGGGGGGTATGATAACAAAATGACAGTTACGGCACCCCTGATGGGGGAGCACCAGGTTAAGGGTCTCACTGAGGTGATTTTCGCCGTGCACGGACAAACGTCGAGCATGCATCTGAGATGACGCGAAGTGCATAGCTTGATTGAGACGGTCGAAGGCAAGGTTTTGGGAGTTGTGATGGCGCAAGTGATTCGAAAGACGACGCGAGAGTCAAATCTCGCAGCTTTGATTGTCGTGGGATATGTATCCCTTCTTGAGGGGGTAAAGCAAGGGGGCGTCCATCAGGATTGGTATACAGGATATGCGCTAGGGGTTTTTCTTGGAGCATCCACGACGTATCGAGTGATTCAAAGGAGTAGGACGCAAGGTACTGCGGGGTCTGCGATCAAACGAAAGTGAAAATCAGCCTCCAGCGCTATCGAAGACAGGTGAGGCACCCACCATTTCGAGCGGTAACGTTGTTTTCGCAGCTAAGGGCCGAGTACGTTCAAAGCTGCCCGGATACTCCCTGGCCATGGGAGGGACGAAAGCTCGTTCACGGTCACACTTGAACGAATGCGCACGGGATCGCGTGTTTCTTCTGGGTATAACAGGAGCCGTAACCTCGTCCTGGACAGCAGCCTCCCAACACAGCTCAATGAAGGATTCCATGGGCGAGAGAAGGAGTTGCTCGTCCAGGGCGTCCAAGCACGAGACGTCCAAGTCTACTCCGCACAGTGCACAGTCATTCACGACGGAAAGAAGACCCGGATTGGGGAGCGCCCGCCAGTTCATCGAATTCTCCTCGCATTGTTTTGAGTCCTGTTCATACATCGGTCGTTCACGGTCTGAAGGGACGAGCGGTGAGGGAGGAGCGCTGTTGGTCCAGCCACACGCCCTCTCAAAAGGAGTATCGACAAAAGAGTAGTAGTGCGGCTGCAGAACAGCCTCATCAACTGGACTGAAACAAAAGCCCAACTTGAGACATGTGAGACATGTCAGCTCGAACAATACCCAAGACAAGAAAAGCCATCGACAAAGTGAACCCACCGGTGAATGTGAAACAAGGTCGTCTATGCTAATGCGTGCAGACTTCGGGAATGACAGGCGCTTGGAGCCCGGGCCATATCTGTCTCCGGGCGTGAACCAGTCTACTGAAAAACTCGTCTTGTCAAAGTCCATTCTCAATAAGTCGGGGGTAGTAATTAATGAACGAAAGGATAGACTTATAAAATCTGCACGTCAAAAGAGGGGCTGAAGAGGTAAGGGAGAATCTGAAGTCAAGTGTGCGAATTCAGAGGGGATTTGGGCAAAAGTACACGTACGCGCCGGTGGCCCTTGGGCCTCTTCTTAAATGACGGCTGGTCATACCAGGGTAGAGAAGACCCTGGGACCCATAAGTGGTATTAATGAGTACGCTTGGGTGGTGACAGCCAGGGGTACAGCTCCCACCAAGGGGATCATCATCATATCAGAACGAAGGGTCTCAGCATGTGAATTCCGTCAGGCATACGTAATGGGAACCCGACAGTGAGGAAGCCGAAGACGGACTGTTTATATGAACAAGGGACGCGGTTCTTAAGCTTCCCGACATGTGCACATGTCCAGGTAACTGTTCATTTTGAACTCGGACCTTGAAGCTTGAAGCCCGAATGAGCAACGCAACACAGGGAGACACACGTTCACTGAAAATCGCGGTGGATAATCGAGATTTGAGTCGGGCGGAATGTTTGTTTCACGAGATGAGTGCCTACAAAAAAAAAAAAAAAGAGCCGCCGGTTCGTGAGTAAATTAGCGGTCTCAAGGGGAGCAGCATAGGGTGAATGGATTCGATTAGCACATTGATCGAAAGAGATGTATATGTACCGATTCTCGGAGGGATGAGTGTAGGCGACTTGATTGGGGGTAGCACGGGTAACGTATATGCCAGAGATGTACAGTCCACAGAGAGCAGGGTCTAGGACAGCATCGAGAACAAAGCCAGGGCCCGTTGTCACGATAGCGATAATGAAAGGCATAATAAGTATGGGATTATGGGTCAAAATGAACGTGGGGTTGCGGGGTACGCCAGAGGGACACATGCTACAAGCGCAAAAGGTTGTGTCAAGCAGAAACAGGATCAAACAACAGAGAAAATAATCGCATAGTGAACGGGAAAAAAAAGTGAAAGAAAAAAGTGGATAAAGTAACGGGAAGTATGAACGTAAGTATAGACGGTCGCGAAAGTCAAGTGAATAAAGAAAGAGTCAACCAATAGCCCAAAGGTATTTCACGTCTTTCCGAATACCTCATCCCGCTCGGCTTGAGGAGCCATGTTGCAGGCGTTTCACCTACACCATATCGGGAATGGTCAAGGATGGAGGTTGTCGATATCCGAGTGTGGGTGGTATCCGACAGAGACTGAAATCCGGAGCCAAACCGCTCCCATCCACTTGATTTGGTTAGACTCTTTACAAGCTTTCGGTTGTTTTGTGATGGATCAGGACAGGAGGGACAAGAGACCGTGGGGCGACGCATATGTGGGGGAGAGATGGGGTATCAAGGAGGAATGCAAATATCGTCCGTGGAGAACTTCGCGCCAATGAGTTAGTTCGCTCCATTAATTGCTTCGTGCTCGGCTTCAACGCGCATTTCCGGAATTTCAGGACCTGGACCAGCAACACCATTATCGTCACCAAGGCCGTCCACCACACCTACGACATCCTCCTCCACACCACCTCCAATCTCGCTTGTGCCTGCGCCTGCGCCGCTTCCGGTGTTTCCGCTTGCTGTACGCCTCGAGCCACCCTGGGGTCCTGACCGTGGCGGATTAGCACACCGATCTTTGCCATGGGCTATGCGTAGGTTAGCATAATCCGGCTTATTCTTCACACCGTCAATCGCTTTGATGGCATTGGAGATGTTGGTGAAGTTGACGAATGCACAATTCCTACAGAACAAGGTTGTGAACCATTGTGGACAACTAGGCCGCGTAGCAGGATGGGCACATACTTTTCCTTCAAGAAATTAACCAGCTCGATGTCGCCATACTCCCCAAAATCTCTCTTGAGCTTCTCCTCGCTGAACAATTCAAAGTCTTCAATATTACCGACGTATACATTCCGGGTAGCACCGGAGTGCACTGCCAATGCTAGCGAAGGTGGAAGCGGGCCAGAGTTCTTTCCCCAACCAATCTTAAGGCGACGATTGTTAAGAGTTAAGCCCTGGTAGGACGACACCTGGAAGAACGTGAAGGCAGCGGCTGGATCGACAAATGTGATGAACTGGATATATGCGTTGAGATACCACGAGACATCAGAGGATGTTGAAGAGGAAAGCAGAACAAACACCCACCGCAATATGCTTGTCTTGCATGTACCGCACGCTTTGCAATACACCTCCCCTGATAGCGTTACACAGGTCCTCTGTCGTCGTTTCGGGGTGGATGTTCCCCAGGTACACCGTCCTATTAAATCCTTGCATTCCTGCGCCGGCAGCCAGGCCCATGCCATCTGGTGAAAATGTTGCATATGGGGAGAATGGACCACCGAAGGGGTTCGCGGCTCCAAAAGGTGCAGCAGAGTTGGGCGTGAGGGCAGCAGATTGGACGAGGGATTGTGCAGCAGCGGCCTGAGCAGCTTGGGCAGCGGCTTGCTGCGATTTGGGGATGTATGCGCATCTATCTTTCCCATAGTTGACACGCTTGCCTGCCCAGGCTGGCTCCGTAGGTAGCGTGTTGACTACCTGAAGAGAAATAAGCGATTAACGAACCTGACCGAAGAATCACACATATGTGCAGTACATACCTTTGTGGCCACCGAAATGCTCAAAAAGTGTACAAACCCAATATTCTTGTCCCTCACGATCTTGACTTGATCGATCAGGCCAAATCGGCTAAGCTCATCCCTCAACATCTCCTCTGTCATTCCCTCATCAAGACCGCCTAAGTAGACGTTCCTACTCGCGTTACTCTGTTGGATCGCGAGCTGCACCTGGGCCGGGACGGGGGAAGGCTTTCCCCACCCGATCTTGAGCTCCTGACCATGTAAAGACAACTTTTTAATCGTCGCGTCAGCATGGAACGAGGCAGCCGTTTGGCCCTCAAGGAATGAGAGGAATACACAGGATTTCTCTGGGAGTACTCGAATAGACTCAAGAGGTCCAAAGTGAACAAGGTTGAGGAGCTCGTCGACGGATGCAGTTGCAGGCAAGTTTCCGATGTAAACGGTACGTGCAGTTGCATTGGGAGCGCCAGAGATAACGGCAGAGAGGGCAGCGGGAGAGTATGCTCCAGGGGTAGGTGGAATGTTGACGTTCAATGAAGGAAGACGTGGTTGCTGAGAGAAACCCTGTCATCGAAGTGTGAGACATAACGATCGCAGCCCCATATTGCCCACGGATGATCTCGGACAGTGACACACACCTGCCCCATGTTCCCAGACTGATTCGAATACGGGAATCCACCCAACATCCCTACGCTGGGAAGGCCCATGCCAAGCATCCCATAACCAAAACCAGCGCTGTAAGGGCTTCCTCCGTTTGCTTGCCCTTGCTGTCCCACTTGCTGTTGCTGTTGAGCAAACCCAGCCCCGGTGTGGGGGCTCATCTGTGCGCTCATTTGCATGGCCTGGCCGTTAACGGCTGTGTTGATACTGAGCGAAGGCGTAGAATACAATGGGTTGGAGGTGAATGCGGGGGAAGAACTAGGCTGGAACGATTGAGAGATCGATGCCTGGGGGCCGTATCCATAGTTGGCGAATGCGTCACGATTAGAAGCGTTGGCACCAGAATGAGCGGGTACAGTAAGACCGTTGGAGGGGGTCGCGCCATTGAGTGAAGTAGGGGACCAACGAGCTTTTTTGGCATCTGGGCCACCGACGGAGTCCATAGACCTCTGGTGTAACACGATATAGGGATAACAACAGTGTGTTAGCAACCGGAAGGAAGAGTCGATGGAAGACTCTGACCTTCATCATATCGAGATCAAAACCGTAAGTATAATGACTTGCAAAGGCTGTTTGAGAGTCGTCCATTGGGTATTTGTCGAGTAAACAGGGATCCGATTGCGGAGAAAGGGAATGGAGAGAGGGAATTGGCAACGGCGGAAAGTCGTTGAAAGAAGTTTCGACGAATGATAATGAAACAGAGAACGGGTAAAGTTAGAGAAAGAATGACCTCAGAAATTAGAGGGATATGTAGAGAGCGTGTGGGATGTGGTCTGGGAATATATGCAACGCGAAGGGCGAAAGAAGCGTCAAAAGTGCGATTTTTCAGCAAACTTTTTGAACACTTCTCAACTTGAGACAAACGAATGTGGTTGTGTCGGTGGGAAGGGGGGAGGGAAGAAGAAAAACACGCACAACAAGCAGAGGGGGACTAGAGGGAGAGAAGACTGCTGTGCTTATAGATAGAGGTAAAAGTTTGGTAAAGGGTTAAGGACAAGACCAAGATTGACGAGATCAGAGCCCACGCCCTAGAGAGAAGATGCGTCAGCGGGTCTCCAAGGACGTGGATTAGTAGAAGCCGGCGCTGATGCATGCCAAGAACATCGGGGGCGATGCGGGGAACGGCGAGCAACGGATGTACTTACGTCGAGAAGGAGATGAGACGACGAGGACGACGAGGACAACGGCGCGCTCGTCAAAGCTCGTCAAAGCTGGACAAATGAGAATGCGAAGAAAAAAAAACCAACGCAAAATTGGCCTGTCCGTCAGATAACGACCGAATTATGAACAACGCATCATTTACTTCCATCACAACTCCACATTTTCACCACGCACGGACCCTACGTAATTATTATTATTATTGCTTAAATTTACTTTTTTATTGTCACTCCGTCCCAGAGACCCTCCTCGTACGTCATCGCCAGTTCTGTGTCCAAAATGTCCGCCTCGTCCTCTTCCTTCAGCTCCATCTCCAGCGCCTCCTCGTCAGTCTCATCCGATATCAGCTCACCCTCTCCGACCTCCGCACTTGTCCCTCGTCGCGTTCTTGTCGCCTCCCGCCCGTACGTCCGTGCGAGGCAAGCGAGTGGGCCCATCCTCCATGCAGGCGGCGGGTGTATGAGCGGGGTGTACACATCCCGATGAAGCGAAAGTCCAGGTGGCTCGGCAGGTCGATCCGCCGCTTCGGAGCCAGGATCAACGGATGCATCTGTGGGGTTCTGTTCCTCGGAAGCATTTGCAAGCACGGAGGGTTCGGCCTCGAGAGCATGGAGTGCTCTTAGCGACTTAAAATACTCTTTGTGGCTATAATAGCGTGCGCCGAAGACTTCCACAGCATGTTCGACGGCACCAATGGTGATCTATAATAAGAGGCGGTTAGAATGTGCAACATCAACTTCCCGTGGAATCTCAAACACACCTGATCGCCATGTCTCCACACCCGGCTTCGTTGTTTCAACCTTACTTCCCTTTCCCTCCACACGATCGCCCTGTGTATTATGTCCGTCACGAAAGTCACCATCGCAGCCTGCAGGTGTCGAATCAAACGGGCATCGATGGACTGTACTATCGCCGACCCATCTACCTCATCCTCGCCATGTTCGAGGGACGAGCATAATCTAAGCGCAAATATCAGTCGATCCGAACGGAACGGGCTCAGGGCACCAGGAAGTCGCAACCTACCCCATCAACTTCCCCAGCGCACTCAAGTTTAATAGATCCATACCCTGGCCACGAAGATACGTCCCATCGACACCCAACTCGGCGAACTGAGTCTTGAGCTTATACGGAAGGGTTGTGCCTGGTTTGTTCTTCTTGGACACGTTCTCCGGTAACTTCGTTTCGGCGTCAGAAGGTGCATCAGAACACGGCATAGCGACCGAAACCGTCGATGTTTCGCTCCGCTCCGGTTTTGCTTTCTTGCCGGGTTTGAGTTTTTCGATCCCTGTGTGTACAGCACCTTCGGATGTTGTGCCATTGTCGCGGAGTAACGCCCTTTTTCGGCGCATATAGAGTCGCTTCTGGATGCGACGGCGCGAACGAGGGGAGAACACTGACAGGTCCGATTCAACGTTCGCAGTTGGATCTGGATTGCCGAGGGGGAACGTAAACATATTGCCCGTTCCGGGTTGGGGGGCTACCTCGAGCGATGGAGGCTGAGAGGAGACATTGGGTAACGGGGATGGGTCGCGAGTGGCGACATGTGCAGGTGCACAACTCGTCCCAGTACTTTCACTCGGGACTCGACCCGACTGACGGACCGCGGGGTCTGCGCCTCCGGATAAGGCCAACAGTGCTGGATCGATCACCGCGTCAGGTGGGGGCTGGGAGACGTCGTTTGTCCCCTGCGGCACGGTTATCCCATGTGGTAAGCTCGACGCTTCCACTTCATGAACGCGGGGCATCCCTTCATCTCTGTGCGTTGGAGTTGCTGCCGTGACCGAGCCCTCCCGGTTTTTACGCTTCTGTATCATCACTTCTTCACCCTCCCTTAAGATGCCATCCAGAACCAAAAGATGTGGGGCCTCTAAACGACCCATCAACATCTCGCGTTTCCGCGCAGACGTTGGTGTGGATTCAGGCGGCAGTGAATGGTGGTCAAGAGGCGGAGACTGGCGGCCTTCGCTAGATACTGTCTGTCCTCGGGCCTGGCTTTGAGCGCGTCTTTTTCCAGCACCGCAGGACCGTCTTCGTTTTCGCTTTGGTGGCTCATCATCCACGTCCTTCGTATCGACGGTAACATCACTCCCCATAGACACGAGATGCTCCTCGTGGACGATCCAGGAAGCCATGCGTTCCTCTACGTCGATCCAATCTTGGCTGACTTCGAGCGCGGGTTCGCACGCGCCCTCGTCATAGTCTGAGTGAGAACTCGAATCAGAGGACCCGTCAACCTGCATACCGCGTTCGTCCTCAACACCGCCTTCCATGTCCACGTCCTTGCCACCTCGTTGCATGGCCAACGTCGCAGCGCCCTCTTCCAGCGCCTCCAAGTACATCCATACCTCCCATTCCGTCCTTGTCGGGACGCAAGCAGCGATGAGATCCGGTCTCCATCTGGAATACACCGAAAGGGCGCGGAAGAATGCGTCGTGTTCAACGGGCGTCCAGCTAGAAAGCGTGTGTGCCTCAGCGACGCCTTTGACGGTGTCCCCAGTGCTTGTCCGGTCCTCGTTCACCTGCGACCCTAGCCGTAATCCCAGGCGCGCGCCAGTGTCCTTGAGATGTTGGACGAAAGAGGGGATGTACCCGTCCGATACATCAAATTCATGACCCATTCAACTTCTTGATCGAATGATAGTGTTTGAGCAACAAAGGGTTTGTAGTCAAGGAATCGGGTAGAACTAGTAGACGCGTTTGTACGTCACGGTGAAGCATCCCGTGGGTTTCGCCGTGTTGTGAGTTGGTTGTAGGTTGGCCGTGGGGGTAAGAGCTGAATGCAATAAGGAGAAAAAAAAAGGGCTCAACCGGGAATTGAACCCGGGTCACGTACATCTTCACCATCCCAATGGTGGGGAACACCCGAAGCACGTATCATGCGACTAGACCATTGAGCCGTCCTCCAAAACTTCCATCGATACTATATATGCTCATGATACATAGAGTCGGGACCGAATGTACACATAAAGATGAAAACGCTCTATCTCAGCTTGATCAACCTCCTCTCTGGCTTGAAACAGTCCAACAGTTCCACATTATCGAGTCTTAGGCTGGCCACATCTCTCCTACTCGCAACGTCTCCGTCTCGATCGATGAGTAACAGTGCATTGTAGGTCTTTTGTGGGAACTCCTGGTGGGGCTCCCGGGACATCAGGAAAAACTCGTGCTGGTCGCTGCTTCGTCTGTTAGCCAACTGCACGGCATTGTGACCATAGAACCTCATCCGCTGTGGTTTGGGTTGCCCTTCAAGTCGAACGAAGCACCGTCCGTCGTATTCGTCATCCGTCTCACTGTCACTGTCATGATCCCCCGGAGTTTTCGTGAAATTCAGCCGGACAACGATCCCCTCGATCAGCAGTTCGTTCCCGTCGATTCTCGGAAGTGCCGCTGGGGTCTGCTCGGCCATCATTTTCGCTAAATGGAACACTGGGTCACTCCTGAAGTATATTTCTTCGATGGAGTCCTCGTCATAAGAGTCTGACAACAATCTGGCATGAGCTATCGCTTCCGTTTCGAGCTACAATGTAGCATCTCACCTTCACTAACTTCGTCAGAACTCGGGTCCGAATCCTCAATGTCTTCCCAAGAGTCGGAAGAGTCGTTGTCTTCCTCGCCGTCTTCCTCACCCTGCGGGTCGTTTTCCTCTGGAGGTTTTTCTAGTTCCTTTATTATGTGAGATGTCGGATTGAAATCGTACATCAGCTCTAGGCGGTTATCACATCCGGCTTTCCATATACGCAATGGGGGCATGACCGCGTTGTCGGGATCTTCTGCCCCATGCACTATCGTATCGCTCACCCCGCCCTCCCACCCAGCCCAGGACCATGTCGGAAAGCCAACCCGGCGGCGCGGCGGGGTAGGATGGAACCACAACAAAGCTCTTGGAAGGTCTTTTACAGGAAGACCCTGCACGAATCCGTCCTTGTAATAGTTTTCCGTCATACGCGTCAATATGGCCGAGAACGCTTTGAGCGCATCAGCGTCGTGGGTCATCTTTTTCGTCGTGTACGAGTGCACAAGCCTTAGGTACCTCGCGAAATCGTCCTCGTCGATCTGTGCCTCCGCAGCACTAGAAAGGTGGCGGAAAGGGTCTCTAAGGACACCCCGACCAATGACACCCTCGGGCCCCGCGGTGCTGCACTTGTCCGGGTCCTGCACCTCGTCGTCAAGCGCTCTCCGCCGTTGTTCGTCTGATGGAAGATGGAATGGTGAACTGGAGTCGTCTAGGGATTCACAACACTGGAAAGAGTTGCACTCGAAGTAGACCTGGTGATTCGTGAAGAACAGACATCGCGGCGAAAGCAATCCCTCCTGGAAGGTCCATGCCCTAGATACCCAGGGTGACCACGAGATCTGTTGAGAGAGAGTGGGCATTACAGACAACAGCATTTTACCCTGGTTCTCGCAAGACAGCTGAGGAACCACATCCTGCAGAGCCCCTACACGCGGTAGTCCACTCCGAGCGGACTGCCCGGAAAGGCAGATGATCGTGGCCCATGCACCACTGAAGATAGCGCTCATAAGATCAATTTGTACGGCCTTCTCTGCGTCATCCTCCTGGTCTATGCACACGGAGTCTGCCCAGAGATATTGTTTGCCGAGATTACGGGCCACAACCATGGCATCCTCGAGCGTCGCCGGAACGGTCGGTAGTATTTCTCCCAGCTTGAGACTGGGTTGTTCCACACCTCCCCACACATAACTCAGGGCAATATAGTCGCAGCCATCGTGAGGATACATGATGATCTGGCGTGTGTCCACATCGATGAGTTTGATCCGCTTGAGGCCCTCCGAAACGAAGGGACGACAAGTGATGGGATGAAGGCCATCGCATCGATGAAGCCAGCCTTTGATCATGCCATAGTCGGGGATCTTGGGGTCTACCTGTCGTACTCCCAGGGCGGGGGCGGGTTGACTCTCTCCGACGTCTACCAACCCGATTGCTTCCACGGCTTCCTCCACAAGTCGCGTTGGCTCCCAGATGCCATCCGCCACCGACTCCCAGCCCGACACCGACGTGTATATGCACTTTGCGTATAGGCCCTTTCCCTTTTCACACCCTCTCCAATATAGATCCCGTTCCAGACGGTGAATTGTCCATCCTATGACCATCAACAGTTCGCCGCCGGCGCGCACGATCTCCATTTCTTCATCTGTCAGGTGGCTCGCGTCGAAGATCAGGCGACACAAGGGACACGTGGAGAGCAGCCAGAGAGACTTGATAGGACCGAGAGGGGGTATCTGGGTCGTCTTCCTGGTCGCCCTCTTGGGGCGATCTTCATCGAGATCCTCTAACACGAAGGGACGATGACTTGCGATCTTGTTTAGTGCGTTCCATTGCGAGTTACACTGCCGACATAACGTTTGTACGGATCCCCCGATGGTAGGGAATGGGTTGAATGGAGGAGATGGACGCGTGGGTTTGTTATCGGGCGAGGAGGTTGGGCCTGGACACCCCTCCACGACGTGGCCTGTCTGTCTACAAACCAAACAGAGACAATCTCGAAAGCGATCTGAAGCAGGATCCATGTGCTGGGAGGCTCGTCATTAGGACAAGTTTATGTAGATGTTACTAGTTAGTGGACCGGGAATTCAGAGGTGCTCGGAGCTGGCGGATATCGGCTAGTGTTCAACGAGGGCAGTCCAGGTGCCATCCACGTTGTGTCAGGCGGTACAACATGTATGGGAGACATGATTGCAACAAGGGTACCAGTCCCTACTCGACAATCTACAAACACATGCAATAGACAAAATCAAGACGAGACGAGAGAACAAAATCCGTGTGAATCAATGCAAAATGAACCGAGACTCGGAAGAAGAAGAAAGCTATGGTATATTTATCATACACCCTCTACACCGACTCTCCGCGATTCAGATCCTTAGAGGGGGCGGCGAACCTTCTCGGTCATGGGTGCAACCTGTTCGGCGGCGACACGAGCCTGTATGAGATGGGTTGGGTATCAGTCGTAGAGTTCAAGCTCCCGCCGCGGCCAGCTGGGAAAGGCGCTAATGTCCGCTGTGACGGACCCATAGCCATAATTCTCATGATCGAAACGCAAGCTCACCTCGTCGTCACCAAGGCGGATGTATTGCTTCTTGGCACGAGAACGCTTGATGTATTTGGCGAGAGCAAAGACACCGAAGAAGAGGATGGCAGCGCAAGCAGCCAGGACAGTGGACGAGGCGCCTTTCTGGGAGTCGATATGGAGGTATGGGTCGTGGTAGCCAACGCTGCAGGTGGCAGCCCACTGCTTCTGGGAAGTGATGGCATAGTTCTGCGGAGCGATGCAATGTCAATAAGTGAAGAGCAGGAAGCATGGTGATGAATGAACCCACCTCAAGCCTGTAAATGAACTCGGTGAGAGGGATGTCCGCCTTGTGGCCGAAAGCGTGGTAGGTCTGGAAGTTGTCGTGGGTGCCGTTCTTGAACTTGATCCTCAAGAAGTCACGGTCCTCGGGAGCAGGTCCGCGGTGGAGCTCAAAGGCGAGGGCAGAAGCAAAGTCGGCTGAATGAGCATTCCATCTCAGTATTCCTGGGTCTCTTGTAGTATATATACACATAGACTTACGGATGCTAGCAAGTTCGGGGTGCGCCTTGACAATCTCGAGCATGTGGAAGAGGGAAATGAAGGGGTGGTAGGAGGTCTCGATCAACAGGAACTGGAGAGGGTCACCGTTGAAAGCGATGCGCTCGAGTGAGCTGATGATCGGGTGAAGGATAGTGCGACCAGCCACTAAACGCCAGTGATAGTCAGTCCCAATTCCCAAAGTGACATCTAACTATGACCGACGTACAGTTACCAATACCGCCGAGTTCTTTAGAGGAAAAGATAGCATTCTCGTGGAAGTTAGCAAAGCCACGAGCCTGTTCGACGAGGGTGGGAGGAAGACGGTGCGCGTAGGTCTGGTTGTAGGTCAGCTGGGTGCTGATGTAATCGAAGATGTTCCAGGCATTCTCCAGAGTCGTGGAGCGGCCAAACACGTAGTCACGAACAGCACCATAGAAGTGCTGTGCACCCTTTGCGGTAGCCTTGAACTGGGAGGAAGCGTATACGTCCTCGATGTGTTCCTCAAAAGCCTGTCAAACGTGGCATCGGATCAGTCCATATTCCCTGACCTCGTGGAAAGAAACGTGGTAGAACATACCGGGCAGTCAGTCCAGGGCTCGAGCGAGCGGTCGTTTCCGGGTTCGACGGTTTCGATAGGAACGTATTGGTATCCACCGAGAGGGGCGACCACCGTGGTTTCATTAGCAAGAGTGATCTTGTTGTTGGGGTTAGGAGGGTAAAGACCCTGGAGAAGGGAGATGGCGGAGTCGAAGATTACGGGACCCTCACCACCAGCCTTGGCGATGGCGTGGAGCTCGTGAGTGTCGACGAGTTCAGTCTTCATGCCGGAGATATAGGAGGGCGATGAACTAGTCATGTAGACCGAGCGAAGGATGGTCCCGAGGTGGTGAGACTGGGCCTGCGAGGATTAGAACAAACGTGTAAGGATCCGTTGAACGGAGACGAGGCGTCAAGCTTACCGCGCCGAGAGGAGTACTCTCGGTGAAGGCGGGCTCATAGGTCTTGGGATTTTGGTAGTACTCATACCGTTCACCGTTGCGGGCAATAACGACAACACCGAGCATCTCCTTTTGAGTCATGTCGTTTGGTTCGAAAGGTGACTAGGAATGAAGTGGAAACTACAGATGATGGTGGAGAACAGAGAGGGGGCAGCTTCGAGGTCTTATAGTATGCTTGGGTCGCGGACAGCGCGTGCATGGCGCATGGCGAGCAGAGCCGAGTAGCGTCAGGGTGGGTGTTGCACACCGGGCCAGAAGCTACCTGGCACGTTTGTGTCACATTGGGACCTGAGGCCAGGAAGACGCGAGGCCGCTTTCTTCCAAGGGACCTTGCATTGCTTGTCCGCACAGGCGAGCAGGAATGAACGCGATGCTCAACGCCCAGTCACGGGATGTGTACAAGGGCCGAAACTTAGCTTCTAGAATGGATGTCGACACTACTTCTCGGATTGGTATGGTGTAAATGTCAGCTCGACTGTCGCAAATACGCCGGTGTTAAGCCAGTGAGTGTTAATAGGGCGGAAAGTGACAGCTGGGGGTCGCGCACCGTATCAGAAATGTCAGACGCACGCACACCCGATGACCACGTGCCGCGAGGATTATATATAATAAAGAGGGTTGAGGCCGAGGAGGGGTAATTGTAATGACGACGCGTGAATTACCGTCGACAGCCTCGTTCCCAACACGCACCAGACGGGCAACTTGAGCCACGCTTTCGCGCGGGGAGCGCTCCAACATGGTTTGCCAGTCTGACGCGCAAAACTGCTGCGATGGGCGAGAACGACTCAGCTTTTGATTCTGGACTCGTCACACTGCTCGAAATCCGAGCCTGAGACAGGCAGTGTCGGAAAACCCAAAGACCAACATATGATCGGCCACGTGCAGGGGTGGAGTACGGCTGGATTAGATAAGTAATAATGAGATCGACAGCTTGCGGCGCCAGAGCGCGATCCCAGCTGATGGGTCAGGCAGAGAGAAATCATTAACGGCGGGTTGGAGCTCAGAGTCAAGCAAGCCGTCTTACATGTCAACCTAATTTACTTCTTTTTCTTGCCCTTGGTGTGCGACGTCCCTCCTCCCGATTTCGCGCTGTGACTCTGCGCAGAAGCGTTCTCCAGAACCACGCCCTGCGTCGCACCTCCCGCACCTCTCCGTTTCCTGCCACCTTGCCCAAACGACGATCTCTCGCTCTTCTTTAACCACCGTTCCGGATCAGGTGCAGGTGTCACACCCGGAATCACACCCTTTGGCACACGTTTCATCCGCACTTTCTTCGCCTTGTTGACGATTGCGGAGTCATCAGGGTTCTGCTGTGTCAGCGCAGCACCTGTAGACCCCATGTGCGCAGTGGACTGAACGGATGGCGGTGGGGACGTCTCGATCGTGGAAACGATTGAGGAGGGTAGTGCGTCAAGAGCGTGCAAGAAGCCCGTGTTGATAAAGTCGAGGTGCTTCTGCGAGGCGGTGAGATTCGTCAGAACATCAGAATGTTCTTCCGATTGCTAGGAGGACAGTAAGTGATTGGTAGAATATAGGCAGTACGAGAACGCACTGGCTCAGCGGTTTCGAGCAGCTCGTTGTAGAGATCAAGACTGGACTGGTACGAGCCTTGGCGATAGTTCTGTTCGCAGCAAGTCACACAATGTCGATCTCTTATGAAGAAGTCGGCAAGGTGCAATTCGTACGTACCAACTGAGCCTCGAGATGAAGCACTCCTCTGTGATCTTTCTCGGATCCTTTGATTTTTCCGAGAGCAGTGGCTGCCTCCACCTCCCTGTGGAGGCGATACATGGCATATGCCTCCTCAAATGTGTAATCAGGGCCGACCCCACTCGTAGAATCGGCGATGAGAGAGAGTGCGATATCATACTGCTCTGTTTGAAGCAGCAAAAACAATTTCGTCTGCAGCGCATCCTTATCGACAGGATTCAAGTGAAGGACTGGTCCGCGCTGCATGTGTCAGTGACTCCTGAGTGGAGATGAAATGGGACCACTCGCTCTTATTACATGTCCTGATGGCGTTGGTGAAATGAGCACCTTCGATCTGGGCACACAACGATGCAAACAGCCTCTTCAGCCGTTCTTCCAGCAGAACTGGCTGCTTTTTCCGCTGCTGCTTTCTCCTTGGAGCACTTGGCTTTGCGCTGCTGGTCGTCCTTGGAGGCATTGGGTGTGGTTGGTGATGTGGCGGTGCACCTAATTACCGAGTCTTGTTACGTAATCTGCCACTCCCTTTCCTTTGCGAAACAACACAAGAGGGAGATAAAAACCCAAATGTCTGCAGAAGAGTCAGTCCTTCTGACCACCGCCTTGAATATAGAAATTCACCGCTAACTTGATCATAGATCTCCTCAGGAAGTTCAGCTGGAATCCCAGGATGCCAAGATGCACGAACCCCCAACAGCCCCGGCGGCCATGGCCACCACTAACAAGAGACGACCCAAGATTGACTTCACCGTCCTATCCGGTGAACGCAAACGCGGTAAAAGCATGTTTGGTATAGTAGTCGGCACGTTGAACAAGGCCAAGATCGAGGACAAGGAGAGGAACGCAAGCGAAGCCGTCCGTCCCTACTTACCTGCTCATCTGTCGTTCAACTGATGACCAGCTCCTCAGGCAAAAAAACGACAGCTGATTGAGCAGAGACTACAGACTAAGCTACGCAAAGAGACTGACTCTGTCAGACGAGCAGAAGAGGTCAAGAAGGACAAGACCACCGCCAACAGGAAAGAAGAGGAACTTCAGCTCAAAGACTCCATCGTACGTGCGCTTGGATTTTCGTAGACGTTCGCGTGTTCATGCGTGGTATTTCCTTTTCTAGTACAAACTTCGACGTACACGACTTCCGCTATTAAGCAACTTTTTGTTGACGACCGACATCATCCCACCGTCTGACGCATCTCCGCCCCCTTCAACCAACCCACTTGTGCCACCCTCGCGTTCTCACCCACCACCCCTATACTACCTTCCGGCTGTCTTGACGGCTGCCCAAGAAGCTTTTCTCGCACGGCGAAAGGCAGAGGTGCGTTTTTCGGAACATCTTTCCTTTAACGACCGTAGCTTTCAAATCTTGTCATGTGCTTACTTATTCGACAGGTTACTGAGGCAGCTGAGAAGGAGTGGGCAGCTTTCCGTGAAGAGCGTGCTACCGGTATTGAAGAGATCAAGCAGTTTCGACGACGTGTCGCCGAAGACGAAGTTCGTCGCAAAAAGGAGCGTGAACAAGCCCCCAAAGAAGAGGACGAGGACAAGGTCATGGTCGAAGAGCCCCAGGAGTCCAAGCGTGAGCTCGCACCACAACCAGATGCTGACATGGAAGTGGATGAAGAATCAAAGCTCGAGCCGGAGTTCGCAGAGTCGGATCGGAAAGACGACTCGGGCGGTATGCAGGCCGATGATGAAGATGCAGTCGAGTATTGAGTGACTTGAATCTGTAGGGTATGTGCGTTTCGTATGCATTCCTCTTTTGTTGTCACGTCGCTACTTTCTTGACCGCTTGTCTTTACTTTGCTTGACTTCAATGGAAGGATTTTTCTTTCCCATCATCTGGTACTCGAGGAACGAACAGTCTCCACACAGGGCAGAGACGGAATTGATGAAGCTCTCTGAATACTCTACATTGTAGTACTAAGTACAAACCTCGAAGAACATCGGACACGACTGTACGGCGTGCCTCCTGACGGTATCGTCAGGACAATCAGATTTGAGGATTGTATCCTGTAGAGTCCATCAATATATTGGTACTCGATCCAAGGGTTAAAATTGAATACCCAGGTTGATACAAGCAAGCATCCCCGAGTACCACTGGCTGGTACGCTCGAGCTGCCGGTCAGGGGATACGCTTTGACAAGGTGGCTCCACGAAAAATTAATTCTATGACGCAATGAGAGCGCGCGAGTAGGCAGCAGCAGCTCAGATATCGACCGATCCACTCCAGCGAAGGGTTGTTGTCTGACGCTCAGCGCCAGGACACGGCTCTTATTAAATCCTGTTCTTTGAGTTTCTGGGTTCCAAAACCCTCATCGCCCTACGCAGCAGTAGAACTCGTGTAGTGGACCCGGGACCGAAAGTGGTAGAGAGATTGGGATGATACATGGTGTATGACGCATGGTGCCCGCTCAGGGATCACAGCGTATCGATGCGTTTTGCATGCGTGTCGTGGGCTGGTCCAGCTGGACGAGATAATGCTGCCGAGTACCGCAGCAGTATCTAAGCGCCTCCGCAACGTGATGGTGGCGCTCAGCGACCAAGTTGCATGCGTCAAGGATAGGGACAAGCGAAGGCGGCCGCCGTAAATATTTTCTGAAAAATTCCAGATGATAAGATCCTAAAGTCGATGATATCGTCACTGTGTGAAACCGGATAGGTAACGCGAAACGCCTCACCACATGGACGCCCCGAACGACGGCTTGCGCGATAGGATGATCCGGGAATGAAGAGAAATACATGTGGGCCATATGGCTAATTGTCTCGTCCTTTTCTGTCAACGTGGTTGCGCCGTTTGACCCGCGGGATCCTCACCAGACGTGGTCCACGGAATTTCGGTGACCATTCCTCGACGGTGACTCGGGAATAGTCATCCCAGGGTAGCAGTGGCACTGACATTTTGACGGGTGCGACAACGGCACGATACAGTACGGCCCGTTCAGGGACTCCAAATCTTCACAGGGATCGCAACGGTGGGACCTAACGGCCACCCGTCGCGGAAGAAGTGAGAAACTTCGGCTAGCGCCATCGGCGACTGGTGGGAAACCAAATACCCACCATAGACGCCCAATCAGCATTCTTTTCATACGGCCAAGAGGGGGTGAGCGGATGAATCGGGACAAGGGCGGAGTCGCCGATGGTCCGGTTGCCATCGCGCTTTCCGAGCTAGAAGCTAGACGGGATCAGTAGTGTGGTATGAATACACGTTTTGTATTATTCTTACAGGCGGACATTCTCCTTTTCCCAGCCGTTGTCAAGACAGAATGAACTTAGAGTCCGCCGTGTGACTAGGGGGCGTGTGCTCTGTTGGGCTCGGGGGATCTCCTAGGGTGGCGGCTCAACGTTGCCCATGGAGCAAAACGCCGACACGGGGACAGATCAACGAGCGGCACTGTCAAGCTCAGTGTTCGGGTTGTTCGCGGAGCGACTGAGGGGGAGCTGGGGGGAAGAGCGAAACTTCGCCTTACCGAGTCCTCAAGTATGCACAAACCAAAGGGGAAAAAAAAGTCACCGAGCCCCTTGCAAATGAATTCTGTCTTTGGTTATGCCCCTGCATTCTCATCAGTAACCTTGTTTAGTCAATCGTTCAGTATTTGGACCAAACTAACAGATGCACGGTGCGTCGATGGCATGATTGTGGAATGGAAGACTCCGATCAACGATCCTCGAGTAGACAGTGGGAGCCGACCACACTATCGCACCGCCAGTGGGGGGCAAGGGCCTGTCCGTAGATCCCCTTGCGCCATTTCATAGATCTCATGCCGTTTTTTGCAGCACCACATGTGTGCCAAACTCACAGTGATACCGTCAGAACCTACCTCATGTCTAACGAGAAGGGGGGGGATTTTCTGGTTGGCCGATAGGATCAGTTCAGAAAAAATACTTTCCCCTCTTTCACGACGCCGGATCTGAATCGAGTGAAAAAGGGTGCGAAAGCGTTTGGTGATCAGCATCAACACGCGCTTCCAGGTCAGACACGGCTTCACCCGCACCTTGATCCCCACCGCACATCCCACCGCTCTCGACGCGCCTATCGTCGGTTATCTCCGTTTCGCCACAACTTGGCGTCGTTTGCAAAAAGTGGAGCAAGCGCCAAGAAGACGATGCACATCAAGAGCCTCCTGGAATTCATTGACACAACTTCATGAATAGCGGGTTCATGCCGTACGCCAAACATCCACGCCGTCGCCACTGCGGACCGGACGGTAAGAAAGGCACGATGAACAAACGGGGGACGAATCGACTCGACATGCTGCCGTCTTCCCGCAGTCTGGCGAGATATGAACACCTCATATCACAGCTCAAAATAGGATCACATCTCAGGTGAGAAAAAAAAAAAAGGAAGCGCCCATACAACTTTACATATGGAAAACGTCAGCTTGCCACCCGTACCACATCCACATGAAAGAATACCTGATGCTACGATTGACAAATGAACCAGAATAGGCACCTTACGGAACGCTCCTGTCACCGGGGGACCAGAAATCTCTAATGCTGTGCAGAGTCTTCCCTAGGTTTATGTTTCATGTTAGAGAAATGAGTCGTCACGGTGATGTGTTATGGCAGGGAGCCAGAGTGTCACATTTGCGGCTGGAGAAGGTAATATCATTTGGGTTGGTCCGACGTAAGTAACAAGCGAGAATGGGAAGGGGGACTTGAGAGAAGGGAGGACCAGAGCGTCAGCTGGGAGAACCTGCATATCCATGGAGGGTGCTGATGGCGGCCCTGCAGTGGTAACTGGCAGGATCCTCAAGTCAGCAAGATTCCTATCGGTGAGGAAGGTAAAAGCACACCACGTGTAGACAACTTCGTCCAAGAACCTGTATTAGAGTCCAAAAGAACAAGAAGCATCCACCTGTCCGGGCGTCTGGTAACAACAACAGCAATAGTTCGATATATAAAAAACAGGAATAGCAACTGCATGACATGCGGGAATAATCGTGGGTATACGGTCATGATACATGCGATACCTTGTAGAATCGTTCGCGCAATAAAGAGCGGCAGATGTAATCGATTATCGTGCGCGGCGGGCAGTTTGAACGGCCACAGATGTCGTCGTAATCTGAGCAGTGCTCACACCCGCAGCAGCCGTCCCAGGTGGACAGAGTGCTGTCGGCATCGAGGAACTCACAGCGTCCCAGGCATTGGGATAACTGCACCCTTGCACCTGTGTAGGTGCCAAACCAGTATCGGCAGAGTCATACCACCCGCTATCGACGCTAACCGTCGGACTCGGAGTGAATGTTGGGAGAGGGAGTGTGGGTATAGCGCTCGTAGACGTATAAGTGGGGAGCAGCGCTTGGTTCGCACTCGGTGTCAAACCGTTTATGGACGCAGGGGGATATTGGCCGTACGTGGCTATCGAGCTGGCAGGAATGGTGCCAGCGCCAGCGCCACCTGTCTGCCATGACGCATACTGACCATCAAAGGGTTGTTGCGAGACACCGAGTGCTTCACATGTTCCGAGTGCCGTCCGCGGATCCGTGGGTATCCATCCATTCTGCAGACCGAGTTGGTAGGACCAAAGGGGTGATTCGACTCTGTTCGTAGTGGACGAATTGCCAATCTATGCAAGCCGCTTGTCAGCGATTGTACATTGGGGGACAGTGAGAAATCTGGCAAACCTTCCAAGTCCAGTAGAACCAATTCTGAAGGGCATCCATGGAAGCTAGAGTGAATTCCATCAGGCCATCTTTCATCGTTTGATTCCATTGAGACGCGTCCAGAAACAGTGAACATGACGGCCCGAAGCTCGATGTTCCGGTTGTACCCGTCAGGAAAAGTCCACATGCATTGTATCCGTCGCTAAATTCACCCGCAAGAGTTACTCCAAAAGCAGTCTGGCTGTGAAGAGAGATGTGAGCCGATGGAAAGGCCGATTATTCCATCGAAGGTACCTCGCGTTCATGCTATCAGCCCATGCATTACAGGCAGTCTGGGGCCAGATTCCGCCTGCTTGAAGACCTGTGCCAGTGGCGATTGGCTCTGTATTCGAACCACCATTGAAAGCGAAGTAAGGGTGCGTGTCGAGGATAACGCGATCTGACCCTTGCAGGAAGCCTGCCCAACTTCCCACGCCCAGAAAGCCATCGTGAATAGCAAGATACGGACCATGGCCTTCACCAATACCCGTAATGTTGCGAATCATATCATAGGCGAGAAGGTAGCTGAAGACAGTATTCAATGTTCATCCGAAAGAATACAGGGTGACGCTCGACATACAAGGTTGTCATCTGGTCCTTGCCAATGGTGGATAGAAGAGGCTCATTCATGATACTGAAAACGGGAACAACGGGCTGCCACTCAGGCTGGGAAATGAACTCGGCAATAATTCTGATATAGTTCAGCGCGCGTTCTGCATTGGCTAGGCCCATAACGCCATTAAGGAAATTGACACTGCCCATTTTTCCAGAATGGTTGTAACCTTCATATGACACATGAAAAGTTTGAGATAGTAGGAAGGACATGGACGTACCATTCTGCGAACCAGGGATAGTATGCAGGTCTAAATTGACTCTGATACCATACTTCCGTGCCCACTGTAGAAGGCGCAGGATGTATCTGACAAGGCGGATTAGAAGATCACTCTCAAGGATGTGAAGATACGCATACGGCCAACAGACTTTCTCTAGGAAAGGTTCGAAATCCCATTTCTCGATAGCCCAAAATGGAATTGGCAGGCGGATCCAATTCAATCCAGCTCCAGCCATCTCTGCGATGTCTTGTTCCGTCTGTCAAACATGCAGTCGGTGTGACTGCATGGATCAAAAGGACGCATGACGCTTACTACAAACGTGTTATAATGATCTTCGATTTGATTTAAACCACCACTCGCGGTATCAGCAGCCATGAGGGTACTTAAGGTCCACTCGTCTATCGCAGCAGGGTATTTCTGAAAGAGCGCAGGGGAAATGAATGGTTCCAGAACGAATAGTCCTCCGAGATTAACGCTGTGGTTCATGATATTCACGATGGGATGTAACATGAGGCACGAATACTTGCCCATAAACCTTGTCTTGACCCCAAGTCCAACTCGTGTTTAATGGGGGTGTCCACGAGTTTGGCCGGGCATTATTATTGAACGGATCCTCCGGATCGTACACCCCTATGAAATGTGTCAGTCAATACATTCATTGGGGGTAAGTCTAACGTATGTAAAGAGACCCGGAATGAAATGTAAGATGTGTTTACTGAATGGAAGTTGGAGAATTAATATGGATACACGCCATGACCGACGAATAGTTTATACATCGGGACCCGGTGCCACCTACGCGCTAACTACAGCGAAACGGTCATGTCGAGTGACAGACCACAGAGTGTTCAACGAAATAATCACAAACACCGCAATAACACCCCAAAGAAACGAAGATATGAAAGAAACATGAAGACTCACAGAAGCCACCGAAATTATTGATGTATGTGAATGTTGTGCCATCAGAAGTAGTTACCACCGAGCCATTCCCACCGGTCGTTAGACTATTTCCGGAACTTCCACTACCACTCCCACCGCCGGTGCCGGTGCCAGCGCTGGACGTGGAAGAATTAGAGTGATGTTTGATAACGAAGAAGTAGATCGGAATGACGACCGCCGCAGCTACGACAATGAGGACAATAATCGCAATGACCCAGAAGATGGGGCGAGTAACAATACGACGTTTTCGGGAGGAAGTAGGCCACCTGAGATTAGGATGCTCCGGAATATGAGAGGCTTCGTTGAACTGCTTCTCGTGTTGAGAAAGGAGAGGCGAATTGTTGCCCGCGGAGTACAAGGCGATCGACCCAGGGGAAGAATCACTGGCGAACTCGAATGTCTGCTCGAGGTACGAGGCTCTGGGAGGGTCTAACAAGGAGGCACCTTGCGAAGGGGTATCTGGCCCCATGCCTTGCGACTCTACCTGACTATCCGGCCTCGAGGTGGTATGTAGCAAAGACAGCATCGAGTTCAAGGAGTGAGACGAAAAGAAAAGACAAGAGGGATGTCAGATGTAGCACATGAAGGGTCTTATGACCCGTAGATAGTTCTGTCACCGGCCTGTTCCACCCGTCTGCCCGTGACCTCACACGTGAACCAGTCAGGAACCGCCACATCATCATCTCATAGACACCCCCATCGCATGCCCATGCCACTGTCAGTAGACCAGGTGTCGGCTGACCGCTTTGAAGAGGTGGATTCGAGTCCTGGTAGAGATTGCCACGCGAAAGAGACTCTAAAAAATCCCGTCATGTAGACTTGGCAACCAATTAATGTAACGAGACAGTGCCGCATAAGAATTCTGAGCTCACTCCGCTCTTGCCGTGGTTCTATGGGGGCAACATGTACCTCTCACGTTATTGCCATATCGTTTTGTCCTACCGGAGTCGATGTGTAGGTTAGCCAATGTGAGTCCGTGCCCAGCCGTGAGATCAAGTGTCGGGTCACTGAGCACCACCAGACACTGTCCGCCGTCACCGCGTCGGGAGAAATATGGCTAGTGGTATTCTCACATGTATGTCAGGTCGTGGAGAATGTGTGGGTACTTACAACCGGCTGCGAGACTTCACTGAGACCGTGTATTGCGATGGGTAGCCTGAATTTTGTTGGCGTGGAAATAAACAAAGGTTATGTAATTACACTAGGTGCAGGAACTACTTTTGTTATGGAAAAAATCTGGACAAAAATGATCACGAAAGTCAGGACGTTATCAAAAAGACCTTAATTGAATTTGGAATATAATTACATCACAATTTTTTACTAGGGTCTTTTGATAAAATGCCACCTTTTATGATCATTTGTACCAAGATTTTTCCACGATAATACTAAGTAGTGTTGTTAGTAACACAAGGTAACATGAAAGCGTGACATCTTTGTGACTTTTTGTGACTGAAGTAGGATTAGAAATCTTATCTTATTTTTTTTTCCTTCTATTATCGCTTGAGTACTCTACCAGGGATCACCTGAGAGTTGTGATTGGGGACTAGCGAAAAAAGGAAATTAAGGGTCCTACTAAAAAAGAAAAATGAGCGCAGGTTACTCCAGAGCCCGCTACAGAACGCGGATGGCCTAGCTGCCGACCCATTGACAATACTCGAAAGGATGTGCTTGTTATTTTATGTAATTAGGATGGGTGCATTTACTTTAGCTACGGTGGATGATTTGAACCCAAGTTGATCTGCCAGCTCAGATCACGGCAGATTGGTCATGCGCAGGGGTTGGAGCGAGCCGGGAAGCTCCAAAGGGGTTGCCTGTCGGAGTTGGGGATTCACCCAAAAATGGTAGTGTACACTTTACTACACTTTGTATGTACAGTCCCTAATCAAATAACCAAACTTGCTCGGACCTGCCGCTTTGCCGAGTCGAAGTCGGAAATTGAAAGATAAGTCGACCAATCGACCCCTGCGCATGACGGTGCTCACCAGATCACGGCGTTGAGTAGCAATATTGTCGCGTGACGTTTTTGACGAGTCTTTTGGCACAGTAATTTCCAACGTCATAGTTCTGATCGGCTGGTTACTTCACAAACAAGGGAATTACCCGATGCCCTTACCATGAAAGCAAACGACAACACCGATTTTGATTGGAAGCGGTTTTCCGATCGACCCCCTTGGCAGATTTGAAAGCCAACAAATACTGGAGATCTCATAGTAGAACCCCCATTCGGCATAACTTGATTTGTTCTGAGGTAATGTATAGGCGAAAGCTCCAAGGCACGCACAGCGAAACGCGGTCTAAGCGTCTTGCTGCAGCTTCCATTTCACTCCCCTGTATAGTATGAGACTAGGACCAGGAACCGCAACCAAACCCGCGCAATATTAAAATGCGTTCATGATCGATATGGTATAGTCCATTGTACATAAATGTATGTATGGTTTGCACACACACCCTGCAGATGCATGGGTACGACCCTTGAAGACTTGACTCGTCTTGTCATTGGCCCAGGGCCTAGGCACTGTGTATCACAGGTTCGCGGGAGGGGCCAGCACGCATTGTCTGCTCTTGAACACCCTGCTGAGGAATTGATAGAGGGATGAACGAGATTTTAGTGTTCGCGCCGTCGTAGACCTGGGAGCCTCATTGGAGTACGTAGAACCTTGCTGCCTGTGTTTTTTTTCTACATTAAATTAAAGACGCTTGATGTATTCTCGCACGTTGGTAGCTTTCTTTCTCTTATTCCAAGACACTCGATGTGTTCTCACGCGTTGGTGGTGCTTGCATCGATGGTGTATCAAGGGACTTTTGCTCCACAATATAACTGTTTTCCCGCTTTGGCCATTCGACTGACTTACGGGGAATCACTTGCGTTGAGGCTCCGCGGATATGCAATGTTCCTCTACCACGTTTTCGAAAGTCAAAGAATTCAATTATCATGTGATCCAATTGAAAACGGCGACGCACGTTGTTTGCTTGAGACGTGCAGCGAATTGAACGGAGAGATCAGGAAGCTGTGCGCGATGGTCGCAGGAGTGCGTCAGGACGCCCTAAGTTTGAACCAAAAGTAGCCTATCGGCAAGCTGGCCAAAGTATTGCGTGATGCTGTGTCGGGTATGGATGGAGAGGAGCCGGGGGGAGACAACCGTACAGGTTGTTGGGAGAACAAGCTTGTGGGCGATGCTGATCAGCAAATGAATTGATCGATGCTATTTACGGATGGGGGCGTGGTAGAGTGGCATTTGCCGAATCCGGGGTATCGCCAGCGCCGGAGACAAAGCAAACGATCTCAGATTCGCTCAGATACCCGATCGACAAGTCCTCCTCCCTCCCATGAGGTATGTCTGTGACTCGCTTCTACACGGGTCTTGTCGACTCCCTCTATTCATCCATATAGCGATGTCTGATTCAGATAGGTAACGCCGGCGGACAAAGGAGAGTGAGCCTCGTCCCTGTCCATTTGAACGGGGCACTGCCGTCATGCGCCCAAATGGGTGTAGCGTCTTGCCTGCTTCTCAAGGCCGTGATACCGAGAATGTACCCGTGAACTTGGTTCGCTCCTGGCGCAATGACATCTTTGTGGACTCCCCTTTTTAGTAAAACATGCCCTGCCTCAGTACCGGCGAACTGGACTAACCCATTGCCGTTCCCTGCCTATATATGATGCCCCGCAATCGATATCTCGAGTCCCTCAATGCATCTCCCCGAAGTCAGCTCGACAAGTCACATCACACAATGCGCCCTGACAGATAGCCGTCACTCTCCACCGCTTTCGTCCGCGGATCGAGCATGCACTCCACACGATCCCTCATCTTTCAGATACAGCGTGGATGACATATTGCAAATCATCCTCAAAAGTAGAAAGAACTGGAAGACGTTAAAGGGTCAAACGGAGGCAGTCTGGCCCCCCTACCTCGAAGCGGCCATGCTCAAGGGTATCATCATATCATCGTGTATATATCACAATTCTCACGTCTTTCATTATGCGGTGCGCAGCTCTCCATGAATATGAACCTGATGACTCGCGGGAAACACGAATGCTAGGGCGCTACCCGATGCGCAATCGTTTCATATCCGACTATATCCATAGCACGACGGGCAAATACAGATCAGCCAAACAAGTGGGCAGCCGCCTGCAACAGCTCAGAGATTCGCCTGAGGGCCGCGAGCGTAAGTGTCACATATTTGGCGCGGTCTATGTCCGGACGACATTCATATATTTTATTTGTGTTTATATTTGTCATACCACGACTAGTGATCGATGTATTGACGCGTTGCTATCATACGCGGATGGACACCGGCACCTGCAATGCGCGAGTTCCCGTATGCCAGCCAACTTCTTGGGACCCACCTTCTCGCACTCCAGCCCCCAGTATATCTTGCGACAGTTCTTCCACCCCTTCCTCCTCAGGTTCTCCGGTCACCCCAACAATCCCAATCATGTCTCGCTTCATCCCAACAAGGACTCGCCAGCTTCCTGAATCACGTATGCCCGTTTACATCGACATCCTTCCGTCGATGGGCTATGATCGTCCATCTGCCTCTGCCGCGTCGACGTCGGGTTCCGACTTTCGTCCTTCGGATGCAGCGCGTCATATCCGTAACATCGATCCTACCGTGACTTTTGTCTCTCCGTCGCTTGTCAATGGCAAGTCCTCTTACATTGTTCTCCTGGACGGTGCACCTGTCCATTCAGAGGACACAACGCTCGAGTATGTCGGGCCCTACTTCTCTTCACCGGTTAGTCAATCCCCTGGCGACGAACCTATATTGTACAACACTGCACTTGTACCCAAATATTGGGATGTTCTCTGCGAAGCTGCAGGTAGGTCATGTCCATCTCGCTAGTGCCAGGTCGGCTCTGAGCGTCGTTTCCTAGATCCCACTTTGTACACAATTGTTCAAGACGTGTACTGTGTCCCCCATGCTGTACCCAACCAGCACTACTCCCAGCGTCCCCGCCCTGCACGCATCTTCTCGGCAATCTACCATTTCCAATATCCTATTCCAGCAGGCTCTGCTCCCGCCTATGGACAGGCATCTGTCGACGCAACGCGCGGTGGTTGTGCTGTGACGTCAGCGTTTGATGGCCAAGCGCTGCAAGGCCCTATCCCAGTGGATCCCACTTACGCAATGTCATTCTCGATGTCCTCGCCGCACACCGCCCCGGCGCCTGAAGGCTTCCGGACCCCCACCGATGTGGATCAAAACCTGTTTGACGAGCCATTCATGTTGGACGTCAACTTTGAACAAATCGCGTTTGACGACTTCGCTGTCAACGTGGATAACGCTCCAGACGGTGCCGCTTCGCACCTTTTCCCTAGGGACCCAAACACATTCGTACGTCTTGATTTCTCGTTTGATGTTGCTTGGCATGGATGCTCATGATACTGCTTTCGACAGTTTATGTAAATTGGAACATGTGCTCGTATCATACGTCTTCATGTGTATCATGGCTAACATCATGTTTCCGATTGTCTTGGGCGTTGTTTGTATCACCATGCGTGGATATAGGCGGACACTGAGTGTGGAGCGCTCACCTGATGAATATTTCCGTACTTCATGCTACATACTGTGGATGCGATCATCACGATGACGAGAATATACCCGTAGTCAGGTACGAATAGCAGCTGATACGTATTCGAGACTGATTCTGATCGATCTTGTTGTGTCCATGTGGCTCACGGAGAACTTTAATCCCAAGATGAGACTGACTACGCAGACCAAACCGAAAGCGTACGATTATCGATCACATCGATAGGCAATGGTGCTAGTAATAATTAAATGAATTTTGAGCTCCACAGTGCCTCTCCTTGTCTTGCTTCCTCAGTACCAGAACCATGGACTTTCGTGTTCACTATCACGCATTATTCCCGAACCCAGGAAAAGCAAGATAACGTGATTGCGATCACGATCACGGCGTTTCATCAGCAATTTGAAGGAGAATCAAGTAAAAGTAAACTTACCACTCTTGAGGAGGGAGATGATTTGTATTCTCGCTGCAAATTCCCTCGTCATGAGAGAGACGTTGGTCAACTGATTAATTCCTCTGGTGATTCCTCGCCCGACTTGTTCTTTGCGCTTGCTTGCAGGTGCACCGCTTGAGCCCGCATTCTGGTTGATCCGGCCGTGTGCGTCACTAAGCGCATCTACCCAAGTACGCATCGTCATTCCACCTGCCATCCCGTCCCATTTGCTCATTTCGAGGACCATGTTGGTGATCCCAGCTACGACGACTGCGACTTCTGCCTCGACGCTCCCGACAGATTCGAGGCCAAGTTTGAGTTCTGGAAAGTGTTTGTGGATGATGGTGAGGATAGGTTGGTAGGACACGCCATCTCCCGCCTGTCGTGGCGTGGCGCCGACGAGCCAGGGTTTGGCTTGGTCGAGAGCGCTATAGATGTCGGCGCGGAGGGTTGGGGACATGGCCTTGGCATCTGCTTTGGAGGTGCCTGCTGTAGCGGTCGCGAGTGTGTTCTGCCAGTTCTTGAACATGGTGTGTGAGTGCGTATGGGGGGAGGGAGGCGTATGTGTGTGCTGTGCTACGATCTGTGTCCTGACGGGTTGCGTCTGTGATGTGCGAGGCGAAAGTGGATGTCGGGGCCTGGTGGTGGGGTGAAACTTTAACTGCGGGGACCGTGCTCGTTGTCGATGAGTCGACGTAGTTCCAAGGCCGTGCTTCAAAGTGCCTGTGTCCCCTCAGAGAGCGAAACTTATGTAAGATGCTGTATGCCCGCCTATTAATGGAGGGCACATGGTCAACACGAGGCGGGCAGCGCGGGTGCTGTTAGGCTCCAAGTGGCCCGTGAGCGACTCTGCATTGGTGCGTGTGGGATGCAAGGGGCAAGGGGGATGCCAAGTAGAGTGTTCAAACGTTCATTTCCTAATAGGTGGCGGATAACGGGTAAGGGAAGGGGGAACAAGGCGGAGGGGCCTGGTGGAAGTGCGCAATATCCGCCTGGCGTGATTGGATTGGTCCGGATGGCTGTTGGCTAAGCGCTGCGCACTGGCAGGCATACCGGCGGAGGTACGTGGACGTACGAAGAGAACAAACGTTTGCGGTGGATATACAGAAAAATGAACTCATATCGGTCGTAATAGAGAATCGCCGAACGTTGCCGGTTTTTGTGTTGTTTTTATACCGCGTACTTGGGGGGGAGGGAATGCGCTGGCAAGGGCTGTTGAGGTCGCTCGGCTATTGCGCTCTGAAGCCGGTGATGGTAACCGAAAAAGATAAGATAAGATAAATCGCGGAGTGTAAATTGTATTCCATTTAGAAACAAACAAATACGTGCAAATAACGCGTCGCGTTGGGAAAAAGGTGGCGCGGTGTGACGACACAGCCATGGAGAGACAAGACGAGGATGTGTTCATGCAGATTCTGTTGGACGGCTTGGACCCCTCCACCACATCCAGAACACCGACGCGCACTAAACACTCACCCAGAAAACACAAATCAGTAGATGCACCCAAGGAAAACAGTGCGGACGACTTGTCCATCCTGCTGGACGGTGCAGAAAGCTGGGACTGGGCGGACATGGAGGCAGATTTCATGACACCCAAAAAGAAGACCGCAAGTCCGAAGAAGGTGAGCCACTTCGTTCTTAACCCACGTTCAACCTAACTGCAGGCAGCGATCACCGCACAAACGTCAGCGCTCCCCTGTCAAGCCGCCCGTGACCCCTCGCCGTGCTTGCTCAATGCCGTCTGGGGCCGTCAACTTGAGCCTGTCTGCCCTCCTCGAGGGTGCTGAGACTTGGGATTGGGAAGACATGGAGAGTGATTTCCTCACGCCGAGCCGGAAGCGCGACAAACTCAAGGTTCGGTGGATTATGTTGCGATACCCCCTCATTCTGATCCTGATCCGAATGTCAGTCCACCGTCTCTCCGGAGATTGCCTATACAAAGGCCCCTTCTACTCGCTGTATTGTGGAAACTGTGGAAGACAGCATGCGGCTTTGTTCCAAGGTAAGACTTCTTTGTTTTTTTAGGATTTTCTCGACCTTGCAAGCAGGTGTTATTAGTCAAAACTCAACCACATGGACACCCACGTTCAGTCATACTCCAGGACGATTGGGCAGAGTCTGACGTTCGAAAAGGTAGGAACAGCTGCTACAGTGTGTAACAGTCTCCAATTAGCTTCTCGTCGCAGGTGATATCATCAATGTACTCGGACATTTTGACTCAGAGGGTGCCATCACGATTTCATCTCACGAGAATCTATTCATTCACCATCCGGATCTACTTCTGACAGCGACTGCCCTCTCAAATGCCCTGCAATGCAGACGGAAACCACTTCTCTCTTCCTTGATACGCTCGACGTCCGATATGACCCCCGCTCTCGTCTGGGGTAATATGTTGCACGAGATCATGCAAACGTGTCTTACTACCCAGCGATGGGACGAATTTTACGTCGAGGATCTGATTGAAGACGTCGTGATGAAGAACCTCCCAGAAATTGTCAAGTTAGGAGCTACTATCGAAGACGCTAAGCGAGAGATCAAACTTCGCTCTAGAGGTCTGAAGGTATTCTCCGAGCGCTATATTGCAGACACACCCAAAGTACGACCTTTTCTTCGTCACCCATCGCAGTCACAGACGTTTCCCTCACAGCCCGACGCCATTCTCACTAATACCCGAACAGCAGCCAATCAGAACTCGCTTCTCGCCATCACCTCCTTACACGATATTGAAGAAGATATATGGTCGCCTACCTACGGTCTCAAAGGCAAACTGGATGCGAGCGTCCAAACTATCATTGCCGAGAGCACCAGTGATAAGTATGTCAAGCAAGAACCCCTTCTCGGTACGCACACCATGCCGTTCGAAATAAAGACGGGGCGGTCTATCGCAGGAATGGAACACCGCGCACAAACAATGCTGTACACTCTTCTTGCCGAGGAACGATACGGCGTTCAAGTCCCGAGCGGACTGCTCTATTACACCCAAAGCGAGGAGGTCGTGAGGGTCCCTCGAGGCAGAAACGAACTTAGGGGTCTCATCAGCGCAAGAAACGAGATGGCGGCGTATATGATGCGCCGTGTGAGTCAGGGTAAGGCTTCCGAGCCTTTCCTGCCACCCACAATCGATGACGAACGTGCGTGCAAAATGTGCTATGCGCTCGATGCTTGCATGTTGTATCGCAAGGCAAGTACTGTCGGTTCGTTCGTCCCTCTCGGCTAACATTACTTCCAGGCTGTGGAGAGCGTTGTCGATGACTCTTCCCCGATCGCAGGAGTCTACGATGCCAAGACGTCGCACCTGACCCCTACACAAGCGGATTTCTTCAAACGATGGGAAGCATTGATAGCCCTCGAAGAGCAAGATGCTATTCGATTTCGAAAAGAGCTTTGGACGATGACGGCCCACGAACGTGAAGCAAAGGGACGATGTTTTGATTCCATGGTCATCGACAAGAAATTCTTTCCCTCGAATTTGCCAAGTGCAGGGAAGATACACCGATATACGTATCGGTTCGTCCGCGGAAATGACACCGCTTTCCAGGGCCAGTCTCTCTTGAACGGCCACATGAGCACCGGCGATGCAATCACCGTCTCCGTCGATCCGGAGCTCCTCGCGCTCGCTCGAGGCTTCATCGTGGATCTTACGCCGCAAGAAGTTGTTGTGGGCGTAGACCACGAACTGAACGTGGAAAAGATTGCTGCGCGCCTGCAGGTACTACGCAAATTCCGAGGGCGGATCCGGCCCGTGTTCCGGATTGACAAGGACGAATTATCAGGCATGGGTCGTATCCGCGACAATCTAGCGCAGTTGTTTTACGCCGACGGGGATGCGAAGCGACTCGAGCTGATCGTGGATCTCCGAAAACCGACGTTCGAGGATGAGCAAGTGACGATGGATACGTTGCGTGACGTTCCCGAATACGTGGTGGCAACAAGCACGCTAAACACGGGTCAGATGGCGGCGATGACACGCGTGCTAAGCGCAAACGACTATGCGTTGATCCTCGGGATGCCTGGGACTGGGAAAACGACCGTGATTGCGGCACTCATTCGGACGTTCGTAGCAATGGGAAAGACGGTGCTGCTGACGTCGTATACCCACTCTGCGGTAGATACGATCCTGCTCAAGTTGAAGGACGACGATTACAGCATTTTGAGGTTGGGAAATGTGGACAAGGTCAGTTCGTGCGTATGATGTCGGGAACAGTGACGCTCAGACTGGAACGGGCCACTTAGGTGCACCCAGACGTTCGCGAGTTTACAGGGGCGGGAAGAAGCACGGCAAAGACGATCGAACAACTTGAGAATCAGTTCATGTCCCCCCCTGTCGTGGCTACCACGTGTTTGACGATCGACCAGTGAGTTTTGAGTCGGTCGACGACTCGGAGGCTGGTACTTAGATCACCACAGCCCTTTATTTTCTCGGCGGACGTTCGACTATTGTATCGTAGACGAGGCGTCTCAGATAACTTTACCGACATGCCTCGGTCCGTTACGCTCCGCCGACAAGTTTGTGCTCGTCGGAGATCACTTTCAGCTTCCGCCACTGGTAAATCATGTCCTAGATACCACAATGACCGGAACTTGACATACTCTTTCAGGTGCGCAATCTTGCGGCAAGGAAGGGTGGTCTAGAGATCTCGCTATTTCGAAGACTGTCCGAGGCCCATCCACAGGCGGTCGTGGATCTGACACATCAGTACCGCATGAACGAAGATATCATGCTCTTGTCCAACAAACTCATATATGGAGACCGTCTTCGGTGTGGCTCGGAAGCCGTCGCGAAACGGGGTCTGACACTCCCCAACAAGAAGTTCATCGATACCCTTCGTGGGGCGGGTGGATGTCTGTGCGACGATAGCCAGTGTTGGCTAGCGCAACTCTTGGATGAGAAGTAGGTGTCGTCTTTCCACACGTCACTTGCCTGCTTGAGTTGACACTGTACCAGTTGTAAAGCCGTCTTTGTGGACACGGACCGCGTGCCCGCGTTCGATTCGCGAGTGGGAGACTTGGTCCAGAACGAAGTGGAGGGTAAACTCGCGTACCAGATCGTCGAAGCACTCTTACGGAGCGGCATCGAGGAACGACAGATCGGGATCATGTCGCTGTACCGACAACAAATCAAGCTCCTCTCGTATCTCTTGCAGGACAGGAAACACATTGAGATTTTGACCGCGGACAAGAGTCAGGGGAGGGACAAGGACTGTGTCATCATCTCGATGGTCCGATCAAACGATCATGGACAGGTACGTTCCACCATGTCCATCCGTATCCCTACCATCGTCTAACGTCCCCCCGCTCCTCGATTCACCAGGTCGGCGATCTATTGAAAGACTGGCGACGGGTCAACGTGTCGTTTACGCGTGCGCAGTCCAAGCTGATCATCATCGGTTCCCGCAAGACGCTCAGTGCGACCGCGCTGTTGGCCGAGTTTCTGGAGTTGATGGACGAACGGCGGTGGTTGCTTGCGTTGGCGGAAGGTACGGAGAAGATGCATCCGGCGCTGAAGCCGCCTGAGATCGTGGTGGTGGGTAAGCGGGGCGCGAAGCGGGCTGGGGAGGATCCGAATCGGTCCGGGAATGGCAACGACAATGGCGACGGGCGTGCACTGACGGTGGGGACACCGCCAAAGAAGGCAAAGACGCCTCCGGTGGTGAGGGATGGGGTGTTGAGGGGGCGACCGATATTGCAGGATGTAGTCAATGGGGAGTTGTGATCGCGCCTTGATTATTGTATATCATTAGTCGTCATCGTGTATATGATATGGTGACTGGATTTATTCGACGGATTCACAAGGGTTACACAGCTATTGACATTTGAGCGAGTGAAGTCTAGGTCGTCTGCTTCAAGGCTCTTGATAGGTGCAGTGATTCCATACTGTATACATCGTTGCAATGCTTTTAAAAACCAAGTACATTATCGCACTCGCACAGCGAATGATACACTAATACAGATTGAGAGTAACATGCTTTAACAGTGATTCAGGTGATGATATATTGTAGCGAGGGTTGCAGGGAATGCAATGAGCACATCATTCAGGCGCCAAGGGGTGACACCGTTGGAAAGGACCTGCAAACGAGTCTAAATAAATAACATGGAGAGATACGATCGGCTTACCCTAACGTGGGAGATGCTGTGTTACCTTTTCCTTGCTGTGCGGGAGTCATCCACTCCAACACGGTAGACATCCTCGGACGAGCCTCCGGATCCTTGTTCATAAGTTTTCCGGCTATCTCGAGGAGCGTCGTGTGGTTCGCCGAGGAAACACAACACGAACAGAGTTCTTCCAAAGTTCTACCGCAACTCCACAAATCGGCGAGCATCGGTTTGTACAATCCCCTGCGAACTTCCGGAGCCATGTAGTCTTCTGTCCCAACGACCCCGGAGTATTTGATATCTACTCCACGGACGCGAATGGAAACGCTAAAGTCGATGATGGATAGGCGACCGCCTTCTGGAGGGATGATGACGTTCTGCGGCTTGAGATCCATGTGAGCAACGAGATGCTCGTGCATGAACGAGACTGCTTCGACGAGCTGTAAGGCCACAGACCACAATTGTTCGCTAGGATTATCGAGTGAGGTCAGCCAACCGCCAGCGACAGGCATCGATATCACGGTGCCTCCTTCAACAGGCCAGAATCGAACACCAGAAATGGTATGGTTTGACGGTGACTCGATCCCCGTGAGGTATTGCAGAACGCTGATCTCTCTCTCTCGTTCCACGAACTTGAGGTATCCGTGCGTGCCTCTAGCCTCGTTCACGATCACGGCAAGTTGAGGATGCTAGGGCACATGTGTTAGTCAGAGCACCGCTGAAGACAGGAACACGCACCCCCCATGGGATGAATTCGATCCTGTAATTCATCTTGCGTAAAACGTTCTGGATATCCTTCGCTTCAAAGATGCCTAGATCGTCCTCGTCTTGTGGTCCTTCGGGTCCCTCCGTGATAGAGTCCAAGATGGTACTGCCGGATGTCTTCGGTTGGGGATCTGGTGAACTGAGCGACAACACTTTTCTCGCGACAGCCTTGATGTCCGTCAGGCTGGTTTTCTTCAGCAGGTCCAAGTCGTCAGACAACCCGGCGATCTGCGTTGCCAGATTGTACATCTCGCGCAGAAAATCGACTTCTTGTGCGTTCTTGGCGAGATCGAAGTCTTTCTTATGAATGCACACCTGCGCGCTCCCGTTAGTAGCTCAAGACAACAATGTCGTGAAGACTGACCACTTTATTCTTGTAGAAATTACTCCCGTGTGACGCGTTGCCACGGCCGGTTTGCATCACAATATATCGAGATGCGACCATGTTGGCAGCGACATAGATAGCCACTACGAAAAAAGTCCGCTTGGATGTAGATTGCAGAAGAAATTTTCCAGCACGGGCAAGGGTGATCGCTTGAACAAGCATCCGGGAACGGTCATTTTCATGCGACTCCGATATCACTTCAGAGATGACGAATGGGATCTTGTACGCAGGCGAAATGACCATCCAGTCACTCCTGGGGGTAAATTTGCGCCAGACGTTCCGCGCCGATGTGGTGTCCACAAAGACCGGAAAACCCCACGATTTCTCCCTGCAAGAGTGTTGATGATATAGAAGTGTGAACATGAATCAGCACCTACTGCTGGTATTGGAAACCGCTAGAATCGTCGACCTCGGAGAAGAATGGAGGCTGGATAAAGTGAACAGTGAAATTGCTGGCCTTGAGGGCCGACGAGCTCCCTTTGGCGGTAATCTTCGACACGTCGCTATGATAGCATCGCAATACGTTATAGAACGCTGAAAATTCTCGATCATTGGCCACCGTGTGCGAGTCGGCGTCACCAGGCGTAAAGACACGGCTAAACTGCGTCTGGTAGGTACGCGCGCTTTGGAAATCTTGTTTATGCTCATCATCTTGCTGGAATACTTTTTGTCAGAGTGCGGAGGATGTCACAGCACAGGGTACATGCCTGATACACGCGTTTCTTCGTCAGAGTTTCTTGAATCTCCCTAAATTCGGGTGGCAACTCATTGAGGTCTTCCGTGAGGGTGCCACCTTGCAAATTGCTCTGCACATCACCTGGACGCCACTTGCCCAGGGTCTCAACCGTTACTTGCAGACATTTGAACAGGGTGTTGTGATCCTGTCTCAACTTCCCAACCGCCCGGTTTGAGTCCCCGAGTGCTGAGAAAGCAACACAGTTAACAATACAAAGGGCTCAAAACCCAATCATCGGTGGTACTAACGGTCAGGAATTTCAATGACTAAATAGACATAGTCACCGAAAAACTTTTTTGCTAACCGGCGAACCTTTGTTCTCAATGGGTTGACGCGCACCCGATTGTTCTCCTCCAAAAGAGCTTGCATAACATCGTCCGGAACGTCATTGAAGTTGTTGCCACCCTCATCCTCATCCTCAGTGTCATCCTCGCCGAGTGATACTGGATTCTTCAAGCGGTAGAACTTGCAATCTTCGTAGGAAAGCTGAGCAGGAATGAAGTCGACGAGGGGATCATCCAGCAGGCCTGAAACCCGCACTATCTTGTTGTCTAGCAGGGCCCAAAACTTAACTTCACCTGTAAAATGTGCCACGAGTCAATCACGAAGTGCAATTATTCGATAGAAAGTCGAGGGGTGCTCACTCATCGTGTCCGATGCGTCGTAGCTGGGGAATGAAGTTGGCTGGATGCACTGGAGGGCCTTATATATCCTGCCAGCGGTCCACTGTGGAATGTTGTGGACAGGGTGGACCAATAACGGCCAGCCTGAGTTCATATTGTTGCGCCCACCTATTGAATCGCCTTTTCTGGATGACAGAACCGTATCGATCATCACCGGTCACCTGCGACAGGCACGATTGAAGAAAGCTTCCGCTCGACATCTAGACTGAAGATAAACTGGGTACAGTGGCAACGTATAAAGGTGATACTAATGCAAGGTCGAAAGAGCGACTACACGGATTGCGACGATCTATTGCTTGTGTCACTCGACTCACTCCTGGTAGTGTCAGAGACATTTCCCAGGTTTGACACCTTTTGCAACGCCAGCATAATGGATGGGTGGCGCCGATCTATTCCCTTGACATCACTTCATTGACTTCATGTTGATGTGCAAGCGAGGTCTGGGTCTCCGTTTTTCTCGCCAACGAAATACAGCGTGTCACAGGCCTCCCTGACGATATACTCATCGACTTTCACGAAAGGCTTCATAAACAGGTCGTCACAATGCCACGCTACACGGAATGCGTGTTCTATCGGCTTAGGAATCCTGTATTAGTTCGGCGTGGCCACTTGGACGAAGCCAGGCAGGAATGTTTGAAGGCAAGTAACAGAGAAGAACTCACGGAGCCTATAACAAGAAGGGGTTCGCGAGTTGGCAGAGGCATTCAAAGCGGACTGCAATTTCGGAAGGACACGAGGGGCCTGGTAACTCGCGAAACGAAGGTGATCTAGGCCGGTTTCAAACCGAGGATATCCAATACGTCCTGCGCGAGATGAATTACAGGATCGAATTCATTCCCATCAGAGGGCGCCTGTCCATCATCAACTTTGGTGCGCACGTTGGGGTCATCGGAACGGAAGGGTATATTGTGCCGGAGGTATATGATGGAGAATACAAGCCGATGCTCGCCGACTTGTGGAGTTGTGGAAAGACACTGGAAGAATTGTGTGCTCAATGCCTATGCTCTTCTGCAGACCTCCAGAAAATCATCGATATATCCAAGCAACTTATGAATCGGGATGCCGATGCACGCCCACCATGCGACGAAAACGGGACGACCTCCCGTCTCGTTTGGGTAGGCTGATGTCTTGGGGGTATCATCTTTCAAAGGTTGTGGCTTACAGTCGTTTGCAGACGATTCCTCAATCTTCCATCTGTACCTCAATAATCTGGCGTGAAATCATCAACCGAAGTATATCGTCACCGCGGCCCATTTGAACACCAATATGTCGTATCATCATAAACCGTCTTTGTAACCAAGTCTCTTTTTATCCTATGGTCTCTTTTTATATGTATCTTCGAGCGTGAATTAGAGGTTAGGACCCACTCGCACTCCATGCCATCTCGAGAGCCGAGTTCCGCTCTTTGATGATTGGTGGGATCTCGCAGGCACAGTGACGAAACAACCTAATTAGGGTCACACGCAGTCCCATTCTTTACGTCCTTCCATGTCAACCACAAACATCTCAAATCTCCTCCGGCCCCTTCGAAACCCTCCAGAATGGCCAGAGTCCTCAGAATCAGTCATTCTTGAACCCTTCGTATACATTGCTTCTAAACCAGGAAAAGAAATACGATCTTTGCTGATCGAGGCGTTCAATGTATGGCTTGACGTACCGCGTGCGCAGCTCGGCGTCATTTCGCGCGTTGTGCGTATGCTACATAGCGCCAGCCTCATGGTTGACGACATCGAGGACGGCGCCCAACTTCGGAGGGGTCAACCCGTTGCCCATCGCATCTACGGCGTTCCCCAAACCATCAACACGGCGAACTATGTATATTTTTTGGCGTACAAGGAACTCGCGGCGCTGAGAGACCTTGATTCGGGAAACATGGATCGGGTTGTGGCGAACAGGGATTTGGACCTGGTGGTGACCGAGGAGTTGCTGTCGCTTCACCGTGGACAGGGTCTTGAGATATTCTGGCGGGACACGCTGCAATGTCCGACAGAGGAGGAGTACATTACGATGGTTAACAACAGTTGAGCGTGCTGTTGCCAGGTGAGGCATCGGTCCTACTAACGTCTGCGACAGAGACTGGTGGTTTGTTCAGAATCGCCATCAAGCTGATGATGGCGTGCGGGACGAAGAATGTCACCGTGTAAGAGCGATTTTCGTCCACCGAAGCTTGGTCAATGACGTTTGGTACTAGCGACTACGTCCCACTCGTCAACCTATTTGGCGTATACTTTCAGATCAGGGATGACTATATGAATCTACAGAGTACTGAGGTACGTGAGCATCGCCGTCCCATACGATTCAACGATGTAGACGGATGCATATTTTTGATACACGATAGTATTCGCAGAACAAAGGGTTCGCAGAAGACCTTACCGAGGGTAAATTCTCTTTTCCCATCGTCCATGGTGTACGAGCAGACCAGAGCAACCGCGTCATACTGAGTACACTCTGATTTCATGTTTCAGTATTCGCAGAGCTAATTCTTACTTAGACGTGCTTCAAAAGCGACCAGCAACACCAACGTTGAAGCACCATACCATCTCTCACTTGCGCAACCAGACAGGCTCGTTCAGCTATACGCTGAAGATCATGAGAGCACTCGAACAAGAGGTATGTACAACCTGAAGTCGAATGGCGAGGACAGTAGCATTCACGCTGGTGCGTCATCAAGCTTCGCGAGGAAATCGCACGACTTGGGGGGAATAGTCAGCTCGATGCGATTCTGGCTACTCTGCATGTCGAGGATGATCAGTGATCAAAAACACGGAGGACTAGATACAGTACTGCACCTGTACGGACACATGCAACAAGGTAATGTCGACATACGTCCGTGGATTATTTCGCTTGTACTAGGGACCAAAAGTACATCAAGAATGCCTGCTAATCGGTCACGTGATGGATGTTGGTATGGGTGTAAATTAGACGGTTCGAGCCGAACAAAACCCCTGCGACTGCGTCGTGTCTTGGCGACAAAGTCCTCAAAACCGGACCGATTATCGGTAGATTGTAATTCGCTATCGTTGGCTTCGTGTCAGCCCTGCAAGATAAGAATATGACACTGGCAGGTTCACGCGCGGTCCGCTCTCTCCGACCTATCCGGGCGCTTTGTCCTGGTATTGCAAAGTGAGCGGCCAACATCCTCATACGCGTATATTGATCACCAGAATCAGATCGTTTGCTTCGACACAAGCCTCTACCGCAGACGTAGATGGACTCCCACTCTCCGGCGTCCGTGTCTTGGAGCTCGGTCAACTGATTGCAGGTCCGTTCTGTGGACAGCTTCTCGGGTAATGGACACAACCGGGACAACCGAGGTAGCTTTGCTTACTTATCTCCCTGCCTTCCGACAGCCATTTCGGTGCGGAAGTCATTAAAATCGAGCCTCCTTCTGGTGGGGACCCGCTGCGCGTGTGGAGAGAGCTCGACATCGACGGCGTGAGTCCGTGGTTTCGGAGCCTGGGAAGGAACAAGAAGAGCGTGGCGATCGACCTGAGGCAGGACGAGGGAAGAGCGTAGGTGCCTCCCCCAACATCTGGAGTTTCCTTCACGCCTAGCCCATACTCGAACAGGCTCGTGAAACGGCTCGCAGCCAAGAGTGATGTCATTCTTGAGAACTTCAAGCCAGGGAGTAAGGCCTCGCGAGGCTGATTTTTAGTGTCAATCACACACTGATGGGCTCTTTGTCTTATTTCAGCGCTGGAGAAATGGGGTTTGGGTCCTGCAGTGCTACACCAGCTCAACCCTCAACTCATATTTACCCGGGTGAGCGGATATGGACAGACGGGTCCTTGGTCATCCAGACCTGGATATGCATCTGTTTGCGAGGCGGAGTCTGGCTTTCGATATATCAATGGTTTCGTGGACCCAGAAACAAATTCGCTATCCGGACCCCCCGTGAGGCCGAATATTAGCCTTGGGGACTCCGTTGCTGGACTACATGCTGCCTTTGGGACCGTAAGTGTCTCTTGGGTTCATTTTTGCCGTCATTCTAGATGTTGTACAGGTATTGGCGCTCCTCTCCAGGCAAAAAAAGATATCTAAAGGAGAGCAGAGTGGTCAGACCGTCGATGTCAGTATCATGGAGAGGCGAGTTTCCGTCCCTTGTACTCAAATTAAATTTTAATCGATCCACACCGTACAGCATGCTAAACATGATGGAGGGCATCATTCCAGAGTATGATCGCAAAGGAAAAGTACGAATTCAAACCGTACGCCTTTCTTCTGTCGCTGACCCTTGTCCTTTTTGCAGGTTCGAGGTCCATCCGGATCCTCTGTGACCGGAATCGTTCCAACGAACGCGTACCCTTGTCTGCCGTCACACACGACACCTTCCGCACCAACCTATATTATCATTGGAGCGAATGGTGACACTCTGTATGCGCGTCTGATGCGCGCCATCGGCCGCGAGGACCTCATTGGTCCCGATTACGCTCAGAATAAGCACCGTGTCGCTCGCCAAGCAAAGATAGAGGAAGCGATCTCTGACTGGACGAGGGTACGACCCGCAGAAGAGGTCTTGGACATGTTAGACAAGGCTGGAGTTCCAGTCGGTCGCGTTGTTGGTGTGAAGGAAATTATGGAAAACGAACACGTGAAGGCGCGTGGAGCCGTGGAGGACGTATGGGTCGGTGAGACAGATAGTGGGTGGAACGTCAGAATGCCGGGTGTTTTCCCCGTCTTGGATGGATCTGGGGCGAAGACGAGATGGGCTGGTCCTGACCTCGGCGAGCATACTGATGATGTTCTGATAAAAGAACTCGGATTGGATACCAAAGAGCTTGCGCGACTCCGGGATTGTGGTATTATAGGTTAAGTTGCTTCTACATTGGTAGCTCATTCTCTTTGTCTTGTTACAATGGCAGCACCTGACCCTAACTATAACCATACGAAAGCAGTCGCGCTAAGCTTGCTTCCGACAGCATTGTCAAGTTCAGCAATTTGTCGGAGTCCCTTGCCTCCTTCGACTCGCTCGTATATCTTGATGCCTCCACCTCCAACGCTCTCATCCTCACTTCCAGCACCACCAACGACAAGCCACTTATCATCCTCCCCTCCAAACACCATCCCACGAACGTGTCGCAGCCCCGTGCGTACCTCAGTCACTAGCTCTGGATGTCCCTCTCCCTTCTCTAGGGAGAAAATGGCGATCGTGTCACCCTCGGGGTGTGGGTCCTCTCGATTCGAGGTATAAATATACGCCGCGGGGAACGAGCGGTTCGGTTTCGGTATCAATATCTCCGCGGCCTTCATCTTGCTCGGCGTCGGAGACTCCTTGAGCGTTGACAACGTGGTCACATACGTCAAAGGCCGTCGATCGGAGTGGAACTTGTAGACTGCAAGCTCGGAGGTGAGCTCCAGTAAGATGTACAACGTGTTTCCTGCGGCCGTCAATGGTCAGCTTCGTGTGGGGCGGCTTTTGTCATGATCATGACGTACCGTATGTCGCGACATGTCGAGGTCCACCACCCGTTTCAACACTGATAAAGCCCCGAATGGCCCAGTGTCCATCGGTGCCCTTGGTGAGCTGCCACACCTTATCGGAACCCAGATCGGGAACGAGGAGCTCCTTCTCGGTTGTGTTCAGTGGGTTAAACACGGTTTGGTGCGGATGTGTGGCCTCTTGTCGAGATAGATTCCGACCTGGCTTTCCAGCCTCGAACGGGAACGCGAATTTCCACAGTCCAGCAGAGCGGGTGTAAGGCGGACTCGTGGAGATCGGGACCGTAGCCAAGGTACCACCAGCGTACTAAGTCAGGCATCAGCGAAATCGAAACCTTTGTTGAGTCTGCAGGAACCGATCGTAGCAAACGTTTAACTCACATTTCCGACGATGACTTCGTCCTCCGTGATGAGAAGCGTGCAAGGCTCATCTCCCCCGCTCGAACACGTCGCCTCCTCAATCTTCTCGCCCTTGCCGTCCTTGTCATACTTGACCACGCCGATCTGGCCGTCTCCCTGTTCCCTGACGCCGGTGAATATCAGCGATCTATCAGAGGGATGTGCCTCGATCCACGACGGATGGCGGCCAACTTTGACTTGGGAGATAAGTTTCAGCGCGGGCGTGCCTGATGGAGCGCGGGGATCAAATTCGAGGGTGTAGATCGAATCGGTGTTTGATCCGACCAAGATCTTGTGAGTGGTCATGTCGATGAATACGAATACAGAGAACCGGCGGCTGAGGAGGGGTACTGGAGGAGGCTGGAAACGAGTTGGACACGTCTCTACCACGGTCGGCAGGGACCTGACTTTTATCAGTCATTTAAAAATACCAAGGTCATAGGGACAAATATCTCGTAGTAGTTCCCAGCCGCGTTCAGAAATGCGCATGGGGTCTATGAGATGCTTGTCGTGTTTGGGTCGATCATCCGCGGCAACGTGTAGAGACCGATACTTGTCCGGGGGAGAAAGCTCTCGTCCGAAGACATCTCTCTTGTAAAGGAGCTGAGATGGACCAAGCTGCCTCAGATCATGAACCATTTCGTGCTGGGTGCACTGTAAACGGGCAGTTTCCCTGAAGGTCTGTCGAGCGGAGAGTCTATCACACTACTAGTGGTGGTGAGCGAAAAAGAAAAATTGGGACCTTTAGTGGTACCATTACTAGCGTTATTTCCCCGAGTCGGTACTGCGAAGATCTCGAGAGCTGGATGAAATCCTGCAACGATATGCCAACGTTCCCAGGGTTATCATTTATATACAAACCCCAAGTTCCAACGCAAGAGCTTGATCATATATTTACATTCCACGTAACAACTTGTTGATAGTCATACACCTCGAAACTTACCGAGCGCCAATCAAGCCACACCCTTTCAGAACGACTGAGAGAATATTGGTTAACGCAGCTACATCCTTCTTCCACCCGTCGGCTTCATAGACTTGAGATATTCTACGACTGCCCGAGCACCTTTGATGGCCATGGCAACCTAACCATTTACGATAAGCACGGCAAAATCACAGGGCATCGATAAAGGACACATACACTGGTGCGCGTAGGGTTACAGGCGGTCGAGTCAGGAATGCACCCATTGCCACCGACCCAGAGGTTGCTGAAACCATGGACTCTGGAGTCTGGACCGGCAACGGACGTTTTGGGGTCCAAGCCAATGCGAGTAGTACCCTGTGCAGCAGGCGTTCAGTATTTCTCAAGCAGTGCCCAAGCTGGGTAGGGTTACCGTGATGTGAAGCGCAAGGCCAGGGTCCTAAAAGCAAGTCCAATATATTAGCCTGGAGCTAATGGGCATGAGTCAGACGTACCATGAATTGAGGATTGGATCCAGGAAGGTATGAGCCGAGAATATTCGCAACTGCTGTCATTTCCCCCATAAGCCTAGAAGCGTCGGTGAGTCATCTGGTCCAACGTCCAAAGCAGTAATGGCAGACCTCTGGTCGTCCATATTGTCCCGGTGAGACCTCTGGACGTAGAACTATGAAGCAAAGGTGAGAAAACACATGATGCACGATAGCATCGAAATAACTTACCGTTGGCTGCGGCATCCCGTAGATATCCGTAACACCCGGCTTCCACGTTCCATCTTTGGCCTGGACGAACTCGCCAAAGCCGACGCAGTTCGACTCCTGGACTTCTTGTCTCCCGAACCATCGCAAATCAACGACAACACGCGAGTCTGCACGTGGCCCAACCTCCCCGTAAGAGAAGGCATCACGATGAATTTGGACGTGCCAAGGGTGGTCATGTGAGTACGGTAACGTGACCTGGGGCTCTGGATCGAGGAAGGGGATCGGAAGCGGGTCCTCTGGGTACTTTGCATGGTGCGCGTTGACGGCATCCGCAAAGCGGGGATCCCTCCAGATGGAATCAATAATCTCCTGCTTCAATACGATCTGCGGTAGAGTTGGTTTTGTGATTGAAGCAACGGATTTCACGAATGCTTACCTGACAGAACGCAATGGATTGTTCGCAAAGATAGTGTCCGAGCGGGGGAGGGCTGATCCTGCTGTTGAATAGAATCTGAGGAGTTGCTACGGCTCCGCAGCATAACACAACAGTCTGTGCAAACAATGTTTGACATCTTCGACCATGTTCCGGTAAAAAAACATTAGCACTCACCTCCGCCTTCACAAATATATCTTGGTCATTCCTCAAATCCCTCAGTAACACACCAAAGATGTGTCCTCGATCAAGGTCTTTCAACACCTTCGTTACTCGGTGTTCAGCCAAGAGTTGGAACCCAGGCTTATTCACAACATCACCCAGGACGGTGTTCGGACCAGACCACGTCACGTAATGCGGGTTATCCTTGCGGCGCTCGACTGCAAGCGGCAGGTTTTGGACCCGGCTGGGGTCGGGGAGATGAGCTCTAAGGGTATCCTTGACAACAGTGTGTCGGATAGATTGATCGTATTCATGCTCGTGGACATTGAGCAATTTGTGAGCCTCATCCAAGAGAGGACGAAGCTCATTCCATGGAATGGGATTATTGACGCGCTCTTCTTGGTGCGGAACGGCTAGCAAACATGAAGCCGGTTAACCGAACCAGGATGGATATTAATAGTGGCGTCACATACGGCAAGCACAAGTCCAATGAGTACCCATTCCACCCACCGCGCGAGTGATTGAACTCGCTTTCAAGTTCAGCTGTGGTACTTGTTTGGGGTTGCTTCCCTGAAAGACAAGGTTCTGTTCCAAACTCGGCTTCCATCCGTCTCCTCCAAGGGTTGAGATGTAGGTATCTGCCGGAGCGATAGAGATGGTTTGAAGGGCCCCGTTGATGACATTGACTACAGATACAGATGAGTAATGAGTCTGAGGTTACATGACAGTCGAGCGAATGAGATTACCGAACTTATCAATATCCTTCTGATATCTGTTAACATGATGATAAATACTATACTTAATTCAAGTATCTCGTTCAACGTACTTGATAGAGTTCTTGTGGTGAGATCCAATGACGGGACTGTCCTGCGAGCCAATGTCGGCCATGATTACACGCGCATTTGGGCAATTCTCAAGGATGACACGCGCGTAGGCAGCACTGGACCAAGTATGTCACATTCTGATGACTCTTCATTTTGGAATGCGTACCCTACTGGACCGCTACCAGCGATGAGGACGTCAGCCTGCATGTAGGCAGGGTCGACGTCAACCTGTGGGGGCTTATTATAGAGCTGTTTGATTCGTTCATCAGTCAAGCGGTTCCGATGAGGCATGGCGGGGAGTCGTGCGCGTGGTTGACAGATAGAGGAAGGTGAAAATAGCTGGGGTGACGAAGGAAACGGGAAGCAAATGCTCGTCTTTATAGTATCTCTCCGAAGCTTGATAGGGAATAGTCTCTCGCGGGGAAGAACAACGGTCGCCTGATCACGTTGGTGGCTCGATACTGCTCACTATCCTTTGTCAGAGGCGGAAATGAAACTGCGCGCCCATCAGACCCGTGGTCGGACTGGAAGGGGGTGCAAACAAGTAATTTGAGGGTTCTTTGTCCAATTCTGCAAGAGAGTTTCGCCTCAGCTGACCCCAAGAACTAAAATTTGGCACTAGAGTACCCTGTTTGTTGCCTTTCCTCCGCGGATGACGCGTGGATCCAGGCCATCTGAAGGTATTCGGGGATCCGACCATTAGCAGCGTTCCTCTAATCTGGCACCACTGTTGCGACCTTGGAATCCTCTGTGTACATTGCGACCTACGTCTTGTTAGCACCCTGTATGTAGGATTCAAACGGACACTGGATTCAGCTTTCTAGTAGCATTGACCGTCGGGCCAGGTTGAGTTCAGAAAACGGGTTTAATGAGACCGCCCAGTTCGGCGGAACAAAGATGAACGCACTTACGTCGGTGTTGTGGCTCAAATAGAGTCTTCTCTGATGAATATTTGAATTGTTGTCCGCTGTGGTATGATGGGCGCAGTGTACAAGACACGGATCTGAACAAACCTACCAAGTGCTAAGGGTCCTACCTTTCTTTTTTTTCCTTTTCGAGAGCGACCGCAGGCTACCCGGCAAAGTCCAGTCGTACCCAAGCCATCAACACGATCGCGACGCGTCTTGCTTGGACGAACGATGAACTACACGGATCCAAAGTAGCTTATCTTGTGAGAGCTGTGCGACCTCGTTCGTTTCCGTAGGGCTACTTGCCGTATTTTGTGTGCTATTCCGCTCTGGGCCGCTTAGGAGACTCGTGTGCAATTTGGGTACTTGCCAGTGAGCCATTCCGTATCCACACCGCTTCATCTCGACACCGTTGACGCGCTGCAGGAGTGCCAGTGCATTCTTAGTTTTCCGCTCCATTCTAGCAATCAATATGCTTCGTCGGTATTCGCGCCGCGATTTATAGTGATCCTGGCCCATCTGCACAAAGCATTTAGTTCACTAATGAGCAAGTTACCAGCCCAATTTGCTCGAACTTGTCCACACCACGAACAACGCTTCCCTCACACCCCCTTGTGCCTCCAAAACACGGCCTTTTTTTCTTCGTACGCAGGGAAAGAGGCATGTCAATCACCATTGGGACCCTCAACTCGATGACTATCCGGGGGCTCGCACAAGAGGAATATGTTGCATTCGTGACCCCTCGCCGATCAGGTGATTTGAATAGCCTCAAACTAGATACCAGTTTTTCAGCCTGGGCGTTGAGCGCTGCTGTGCTTCATGACAAAAAACCTTTTTCCAGACTGCGACACCCGTCTTTAGCCTCGGAGACAGCCACGACTGGCCTCGACCTGAAAGCCCTGAATGTTATTGCATAAAGCCCAGAAAGGGCCTTAACTTGCACCTAGAGCAGCTCGGGGATGAACGCTTTGTTGAACTCGGCTTGGGAGATGATCAAAATATTGATGAACCCAAGACTGGATATAAGATCCGGGAACACATGGAAGAAGCTAAGCCCGAGCTGATCGCCAACAACCAGCGGTAGATACCTTGGCTGCGTGTGGTGATGTTAATCGCTACTTTGCGGCTTCGCGTTGAATGATCCAGCAATGTGGTCTACTTTGTTCATACCCCTTCATTCTCGAGGCTCCACTCTCGTGTTTATAAATGTGTCAGACTCACTAACAACCATTTGCTGTCCAGAACCTGAATGACTGCGTATCATGAAATCTGACTCCATAAGAAGATGGTGGTTGGTGATTACCAAGGAGTTCAAACCGATACTATTCCTCGCAAGGTCTGTCTATTTCCTTCAGTCCCCCTTACAATGACATCATCTCCATCACTACCGTCAGCTGAGATGGCAAATTGGAAGGTTCCAGTGTCACAGTTGGTGGTGATATGAGTTGTGACCCACGGAAACGAAAAGATGTACGCGTTACCTACGCTGGTTTCGATCATGGATGTTATTGCGACGATATGCAATGCAACGCGGTTCCAGTGCAGGTGAACCCCGTTCAATACTTTGTTTGCTTCACTCGGTCATGAGCAGCAGTGCCGGATTCCGTCTTGCCTCCTCGTCGCGCTCCAATGCACTGGCAACCTCGAAATCTGCGAAAACCAAGCAACGTCAGGCAACGTAGTCAAGGAACAGTATCCATTCTCGTACGAGTCATCAGCTAGTGAGTGCTGTCAACGGTTTTTTTCAGACTGTTTATTCAACCGCAATGGCCTGGGTGTTTGGAGTCCTCGTAATCAAATCTGTCCATTGCCAAACAGATTTTCATATGACGGTGGTGGTGCGACGTCTGAAAACCAGGGCTAGTGTTGTCTATCTTTGCATCGCCCTTCTCTTGGGCTCCATGGGCGTAACCCTGCAACTTGGTAAGGGAGGTGTTGCCGTGAGTGTCCCCACCTGCCCACTAGGACTACGACACGCCGAACATCTCGCAGGAATATTAATAACTTTGGTACCACCGGCAGATGTGGATTACTTGGATGACTAGAGCTTCGATTATATCTGCACTTGAAGCGATATACCATCCGCAGCCTAAGTCTGTTTTGTCGCTCACGCAATTGATGGCATCAATTTCATCCATCAGATGTTCCATGGAATGGTTCGGTCAACCCCGCTATTTCGCTTGCCTCGACATGGAAAGGACCCGGATTTCGTCCCCGCTTTACCTCCCTTCCGAAGATAATGATTGGGTCAACGTCATGTTCATGTGAGCAAGTGTTGTTGTCCAGATGCTGCCTGTAACTCCGTCAGCATGAATGGCTTCAAATACTTTGAGGCCCTTGGAGTCTCCGGCACGACGGAACCGTTCGATCACCCCTGAGTCATATCAAGCGCTTCGTGGACAGGTGGGTTAAGTATGGCGGGGAAAGCCCCGAATATGCGTGGACTCCCAGGGACCTGCGTAAACGGGAGTGTTCCGCAGGGCGTTGACGGGGGAATAGAAGCCAGTCAGAAGACAGGACGCGAGTGTCGGGTGCCAAGAATTGCTTAGGGTGACAGTGCAAGAATTCAAAATGAGCTAATCACATCATAGGAATGTTCGCTCGAATCGCATCACGATATCCCATCTACATAGAAGAACATCGATGTAATCTGAATAAGAAACTTGACGTATTGGCGGACTTGCGCAAAGTCAACACTATAATAATCCAGTCTACCAAACCATGTGGAACTAGGATAGTAGCTCACACTCATTGCTCGATCTGCGCTAGAGTTTGCAACATGATCTCTGAATACGAGGATCGTGATTATGTCGGATGGTCTTAGATTTCCTCTATGATCTGATCGAACACGACGGTTGCAGGTCCCCTTTTGGATAACGTTCGTCAGTAATTAGACCGGATAGAGCCAGAAAAGGTCCCACCTCCTTTCCTCGCCATTTTCCATCCAGCTGATCTGCGCCTGTAGCTCAGTCAACCCGAACATCAAAACGATACTAAATTGCTGCCTATATAATTGTAATCCTGCGAAACCGCGTCGTGGACTGAGCATCTTGGGTACTTGGGATGTGTCCGCATGAACAATACATAGGTTCGAGAACATCCCTTTGCGAGTTAGCAATGTTAATATCAGCACTCACGTTGACAAGCACATAAAACATCTACCTACCTGGCTCTGAATCCATCCAACGAGGATTATTCTCATCGCCTCTATAGCAGACGATTTCCGTGGAAATCGAGTTGCAAGGAGCCCCCTCCACGCATTCCGTGATGAATTCCTTCCGGAATTCCATTGTCTCCAGCACCATGGTTCCCTTTCATCTGATATCAATCTCGATCAACCACAAGTCGGAAGACAAACCTTATACAATATCGCGCTGAACGCGTTCGATAGGGCCATGCGCCCCGACGGACGTGGGATCACAGATGCGGCCCGAAGTTTGTGCTGCTCGTCGTCCGGGTTGAACTCTATGGCGCATCGAGTACCATACGTGAACTGGGAAACACGCCCGGAAACCCCATGGTCGAGGCAACATGCGATGGCGCCATGTGCGACCGCTTGATCTCTGATCGAAAGGAGTATATATAAATGTGGGATGTCAACATTCAACCTCGGAAAGAGACCTACGTATAACTGTCGGGGCGACAGAGATTGAGCTTCAATGGTTTGATATGCTCTTGTAACCTCGAGAAGAGCCAATCACTCGCAGAGAATTCTCCAATAAGGAAGATGGTCTGAATTGTCGTCAGTCTCCTTGTATTGGGCCTATGTAGGGTATCCCTACATTGATCTGTTTGGTCGCCAGCCTTCGCTGATTTTCCAAAGTTGCGATAACCGCTGTTACAGAGGGTTCGAAAAGGGTTGCGACCTCGGTTCTAGGTTGCGAGCCCCGGGAGTAAGCGAGTGGTATTAATCGAAGTTAAAAAAAGTACGACTTGCCCCGGGATTTTGAGCAGTCCAGATTTGATGTTGAACGGAAGGTCACGGTCCCTCAGGGCTCCGGAGCGTATGTAAGACGACTCAGTAGGATTGTTGAAACGGAGCTTCGTCGCCTTGTCGGACTCGCTCGTCAATTGATCGATGTCCTCTGGGGTCCCAGATTTGGAATCTGCGAGTTTCGCTCATACGACCATTCAAACGTATCTCGTACTCATAGCTTACCTCTGAGAAACTGTCGGGCCCGTTTGGTGAGGAATATAGTGCCTTGCAAGCAGCCTTCAACCCCGTTCATCAGTACGGGCAATCTAATTCAAGCTCTTTCTTACGTTCTGATGGAGCGACTTCTTGGCATGTGGCAAGCGATGTGGTCACGTAGTACGAGGTGACATCGATGGCTCCACGGCCTGCATCAATAATCATCACACCTTGGTCTTTCTGAGGAGAAATTTTCAGCCACACACATGAAACGCGAGCCCTCGTGTTACCTTGGGTGAACCAGGTGTTTTCTCAGTACTCAGGCAAAAGTGTAGCCTCGCTTCACCTTCGGTGACTAGCTTGATCCGAGATTGTCTTTCAGGAGAATCGGAGACTAATCCTGCAAGGATCACTGCTTGTCGCATTTGTGTTTGCTGCGGACCTTCCCATCCGTCCGGGTGGATGAGAACGAAGTTAATATTGTTCTCAAATGATGCCCACATGTCACACCCGCTTGGATGGGTTTCTTGAATATAGGACCTTGTACATCGGAAGAGATACCCCATGAAGTCAGCCAGAACCTGTGTAGCAGTCCTATTCGAAGGCAATGGGGGAATATCTTGATCGCTAACGTGACTGGACGCCATGTTTTTAGGTCTAAGATGGAGCTTCCACCTAATGTCGAGTACTTTAGTGGACACTGGAGGGTGAATGAGATTTACAGACGAGAGCTCTTACCATTCCAACTTGACCCATTTTTCTTCCGTTGCTCTCTTAATTATGCTATCCTGGAGGGCTTCGGCACCGAACGCACGAGGAATGCCTTCCGGGTCGTAATAGATTATAGATGGTATCCTTGACCATCCACCAACGTGTTCCGTAGCAGGAAAGCTTCTCACATATTGGATATGATGGATATTCCGAGAATTGGCTAGTGCTCACCGTGTAACGTCGCAAATGAGCGGCGGTTCGCTTGGATCAAGAATGCTGTATGAGACGCCGCTGTGAGCCATGCCCACATCAAAGGCCAAAACTAGCTTTCGATCAGGCCCTTGGAAGGATTGTCGTTCTAGCATATGTCGGTAGTACTTTCTGCAGAGTTGTTCGTGTGTGTCCTTTTGAAAAGTCGTGCACCTTTAATTTGATCCCATGGATAAGAGATCCGAGATGGCGATGCATAGTGAAGAGTAACATTTGAGCCCACCGAGGTTGCTGCATGCCGCTGTACGTGTACTTACTCTTCAAGTTGTAATAGTACAGTACAATTGACCATAGTAATGAGTGGGATTTTGGGAGCAAAGTTGGTCGCCTGTGGCTGCGTCTCAGGCTGGCAACCTGCCAAAATCTCTACTGGTAGTGCGTGTTTCTTATAATGCATGCCAGCTTTATTTAGAATTTGAGATCTTAATCTTGATCATGAGCTCGAGAGCTTGAGGACCCGGCAGTCTCAGTCGCACTCCGACGGGTTCGCGGAGACGGTAGGATGGGGAGAGGCAAAACTTTAAGTTGTTTCGAAGAGCTCTCTGCAATCCGAGAACTCCCATAACGTTCTTCAAGCTTCAAGTGTATTGTGCGACCACGAGCGACATGGTTGGATTTCGCCCCCGTTTTACCTCCTGTCTGGTAACGACTAGGTCAACGCCCTCATCTTCGTGTGAACCGGCGTCCGGATGCTGCCATGCATAACATCGTCATGCTCAGCATAATACTTCTGCCGGGCACCAAGGATTGCCTGGGGCAACGATGCAAGAATACACAATAAGATAATCGTATCATAGGAATGTTCGCTCAAATCGCATCACGATATCCCACCTACACAGAGGTACATCAATGCGATCTGAGTAAGAAATTTGAGGTATTGGTATGTTTGAGCCAAGTCGACACTATAACGATCCTGTTTAGCAAATCATGTGAAACTAGGATAGTAACCCACCCCATTGCTCGATCTACGCTAGAGCATGCAACACGATCGCTGACTACGAGGGTCATGATTGTGTCGGATGCATTAGATTTCCTCTATGATCTGATCGAACACGACGGTTGCAGGTCCCCTTTTGGATAATTCCTCAGTAATTAGACCAGCTAGAGCTAGAGAAGGTCTTACCTCTTTTCCTCGCCGTTCTCCATCCAGCTAATCTGCGCCTGTAGCTCAGCCAACCCGAACATCAAAACGATGCTAAATTGCTGCCTATATAATTGTAATCCTGCGAAACCGCGTCGTGGACTGAGCATCTTGGGTACTTGGGATGTGTCCGCATGAACAATACATAGGTTCGAGAACATCCCTTCGCGAGTCAGTAATACTCATGTCAGCACTCACGTTGACAATCACCTAAAAAATACACCTACCTGGCTCTGAATCCGTCCAGCGAGGGTTACTCTCATTGCCTCTGTAACAGACGATTTCCGTGGCGATTGAGTTGCAGGGGGACCCTGCCGCGAATTCCGTGACGAAGTCCCTGCGGAATTCCATTGTCTCCGACACCACGGTTCCCTTTCATCTGATGTCAATCTTGGTCGACCAGAAATAGGAAGCCAGACCTTGTGCAATATCGGGCTGAACGCGTTCGGTAGGACCGTGCGCCCCGATGGACGTGGGATCACAGATGCAGCCCGAAGCTTGTGCTGTTCGTCATCCGGATTAAACTCTATAGCACATCGAGTACCATACGTGAACTGGGAAACACGCCCGGGAGCCTTGTGGTCGAGGTACCATGCGACAGCACCGTGCGCGACTGTTTGATCTCTGGTCGAAAGGAGTATATCTAAATGTGTGGACACATCAATCTCGAAAACAGACGTACGTGCAATTGTCAGGGCGGCAGAAGTTGAGATTAAACGGTTTGATATATTCCTGTAGCCTCGAGAAGAGCCAATCACTCGCGGCGAATTCTCCGATAAGGAAGATGGTCTGAATTATTGTCAGCCTCTTTGTGTTGTGCCCACGTAGGGTATCCCTACATTGATCGGTTTGGTCGCCAGCCTTCGCTGGTTTTCCAAGGCTGCGATAGCCGCTGCTACAGAGGGTTCGAAAAAGGTCGCAATCTCGGCTCTAGGTGGCGAGCCTCGGGACTAAGCGGGTAGGATCGAGTTTAAAAAAGCACCACTTACCCTGAGATTTTGAGGACTCCGGATTTGATATCGAACGCGGGATCGCGGTCCTTCACGGTTCCAAAGCGGATGTAAAATGGCTCATCAGCATTATTGAAACGAAACTTCGTTGTCTTGTCGAACTCGTTCGTCATTTGATCGATATTCTCCGGAGTCCCATATTTGGAACCTCTGAGCTTCACTAATACGATCATGAGGTAATTCGAGCGTATCCTGTTCTCCTAGCTTACTTGTGAGTCGCTGTCGAGCGCGTCTGGTAACGAATACCAAGCCTTGCAAGAAGCCTTCAACCAGAACCATCAGTACAGGTAATCCAATGAATTCTTTCCTACATTCTGATGGAGCGATCTCTTGGCACGTAGTGGCCAATGTTGTCATGTAGTACGAGCTGATGTCGATGGTTCCACGGCCTGCATCAATAATCATCACACCTTGGTCTTTCTGAGAAGATATTTCAGCTACACGCATTAAACGCGAACTCGCATGCTACCTTGAAACCAGCCGTCTTCTCGGCATTCAGGCAAAAGTGCACACTCGCCTCGCCTTCGGTGACTAGCTTGATCCGAGCTTGTCCTTCAGGAGAATCGGGGACTAATCCTGCAAGGACTGCTGCCTGTCGTATCTGTGTCTGCTGCGGACCCTCCCATCCGTTCGGGTAACTGAGAGCGAAATCAACGTTTCCCTGAAATGATGCCCACATTTCGCTCCCGTCTCCGTGGGTTTCTTGAATGTAGGTCTTTGCACATCGGAAGAGATACCCCATGAAGTCAGCTAGGACTTGTACGGCAGTTTTAATTGAAGGTAGTGGGGGGATATCCTCATTGCTCAAGTAATCAGACGGGACATTTTTGGGTCTAAGATGGTGCCTCCACCTAGTGCCTAGCACTTTGGCGAACGGTGAATAGCATTTACAAACGGGGGTTCTCACCATTCCACCTTGTACCATCCCTCGTTCATTGCTCTCTCAGTTATTTCGTCCTGTAAGGCCTCGCTTCCGAATGCGAGTGGAGTACCCTTCTGGTCGTAGTAAACTATAGATGGTATCCTTGACCCTCCACTGGCGTGTTCCATGGCGGGAAAGCTTCTCGCATATTGGATATGATGGATATTCCGAGAATTGGCTAGCGCTCACCGTGTAACGTCGCGGATGAGCGGTGGTTCGCCCGGGTCAAGAATACTGTATGAGACACTGCTATACGTTATCCCCACATCAAAGGCCAAAACTAGTTTTCGACCAGGCCCTCGGTACAGTTGTCGTTCTAGCATGATATGTCACGGTAGCACTTGCTGCAAGGTTATTCGTGTGTCTCCTTTGGAAAAGTGTTCAGATTCCGTTCAATGCGGCGGCCCGATAAGAGATCGATGGCGATGCGTAATCAGAGCAATACTCGAGCCTGCTGAGGCTGCCACATGCAAGTAGTACACGCATACTAAGTAGTGCAGTACAGTCGGTCATGATGAACAGGACTATGGGAACAAAGCTGGTCACTTGTGGGCGGAGCCTTTCCTGCCATAATCCCAGCCATAATGCATTTTCCCCCGAATAACGGTCTATTGCTTTGAGTTCATGGTCCCAACTGCTGTCATGATGCATTATGACCAATTATACTGTACCACTGGCCTCCGCCGGGACTATGGCCGCGTTCTCAACACTTTGGTGGGTATGTAGTGACTCGGATACCGTAGTGGGGCGAACAGTGCTGACAACGAAAAAAAATCTTCAAATTTGGAACGCGGGGCCCTTCAGAGTCATTGTTAGACTCAGAAGCCTCATGCCGAGTTGAGTAACGGTTGGTGATTCCTTGCTTGTTGTCTTCGAAGTTTGGGATGACCTCCACAAAACATGAGAGGCACAAGCATAACCGTTCGTTTGGAAGAACTGTCTACAATCCGAGACTCCCTCGACTCCACCGGCCATTCTCCAAGTGCATTGTTCGACTACGAGTGACATGATTGTGGAATACCTTAGATCTCCTCTACGATCTGATCAAACACGACGGTCGCAGGACCCCTTTCAAATATTCATCAGTAGCTGGTTCAATTAAAGTCAGAAAAGGTCCTACCTCTTTTCCTCACCATCTTCCATCCAGCTAATCTGCGCCTGTAGCTCAGTCAACCCGAACATCAACACGATACTAAACTGCTGCCTGTAGAACTGTAGCCCCGCGAAGCCGCGTCGGGGACTGAGCGTCTTGGATACTTTGGATGTGTCCGCATGAACGGTACATAAGTTGGAAAACATCCCTGTGAAGGTCAATAACAACGTTAGTATTGACGTCAATAATCATCCACAACTTCATAAAATATCTATTTACCAGGTTCTGAATCCGTCCAACGAGGATTACTCGCATTGCCGCGGTAACAAACGACTTCCGTAGCGATCGTGTCGCAGGAGGTCCGCTCCGCACATTCTATGATAAAATCCTTTCGGAATTCCTTTGCCTCCGACACCGTCGTTCCCTTTCTCTCTATGTCAGCCTTCACCGGCCGCAGTCCATGAGCTACATACCCTGTGCAATATGGCACTGAACGCATTTGGAAGGACCATGCGCCCCGATGGACGTGGGACCGCAGACGCAGCCCGAAGTTTATGTTGCTCGTCGTTCTTGTTGAACTCTATGGCACATCGGGTGCCATACGTGAATTTGGAAACGCGTGCCGAAACTCTGTGGTCGAGGTAAAAGGCAAGAGCCCCATCTGCCACTGCTTTATTTCTGGTAGATTTGGAGGATACATGAATGAAGAAGCTGAGCCAATTTCGCATGTCACTTACGTGTGACTATCAGGGCGACAGAAATTGAGGTTCAGCGGTTTAATATGCTGTTGCAGCCTCGAAAAGAGCCAATCGCTCGCGGCAAAACCCCCAACAAGGAAGATGGACTGGTAATCGTCAATCTACTCGTGTGGCGGTCAAGCGGGGTAGACGTACATTGACGGGTTGGGTCGCCAGCCTTCGCTGACTTTCCACAGCTGCGATGATTGCTGTGACAGAAGGTTCGAAAAGGGTCGCAACATCGGTTCTGGGTTGCGAACCTCGTGAGTACTAGACGGGTGAGATCGAGTATAATAAGTACCACTTACCCCGGGATTTTGAGCTGTCCAGATTTGATGTTGAACGGGGGGTCACGGTCCTTCACGGTTCCGAAGCGGATGTAGGATGGCTCAGTAGGATTATTGAAACGAAGCTTCGTTGTCTTGTCGAATTCGCCTGTCATTTGAGCGACGTCCTCCGGGGTCCCAAATTTGGAACCTGCGAGCTTCACTAATACGATCATCAGGTCATCTGAACGTACTCATTTCTCCTAGCTTACCTGTCAGGAATTGTTGAGCGCGTCTGGTGACGAATACAGCGCCTTGCAAGCGGCCTTCAACCCAGTTATCAGTACAAATAATCTAAATCAAATTCTTTCTTACATTCGGCAGGAGCAATCTCTTGGAACGTAGCGGGCGATGTTGTCATGTAGTACGAGCTGACATCGACGGTTCCACCGCCTGCATCGATAATTATCACACCTTGGTCTTCCTGAGAAGGGCTTCAGTTACACGCATCAATTGTGACCTCGTACGCTACCTTGAATGAACCAGCTGTTTTCTCAGTACTCAGGCAAAAATGCAAACTTGCTTCGCCTTCGGTGACTAGCTGGATTCGAGATTGTCCTTCAGGAGAGTCGGGGACTAATCCCGCAAGCACAGCGGCTTGTCGTATTTGTGTTTGCTGCGGACCTTCCCATCCGTTTGGGTGACTGAGAACAAAATCAATATTGTTCTCAAATGATGTCCACATGTCGCGCCCGCTTGCGTGGGTTTCTTGAATATAAGTCCTAGTACATCGGAAGAGATACTCCATAAAGTCAGCTAGCACTTGTATGGCAGTCTTATTCGGAGGCAATGGGGGGATATCTTGGTCAGTAACGTGACTGGACGTCATGTTTCTGGGTCTGAGATGGAGCTTCCACCTAGTGTCGAGTACTTAGTGGACGATGAATGGAGTTTACAGACGAGGGTTCTCACCATTCCAACTTGACCCATTCTTCTTCCTCTGCTTTCTCGATTGTGTTCTCCTGGAGGGCTTCACCACCGAATGCTCGAGGAACACCTTCCAGGTCGTAATACACAATGGACGGTATCTTGGAGTTTCCGCCGACGTGATCTGTAGCAGGAAAGCTTCCCACATGATACTTAGATATAACGAACGCGCTGAGAATATGTGTCAGCGCTCACCGTGTAACACCACAGATGACTGGCGGTTCGCCTGGGTCAAGAATACTGTATGAGACACCGCTGTACGTGGTGCCCACATCAAAAGCCAAAACCAGCTTTCGAGCGGACCCTTGGTATGGTTGTCGCTCTGGCATGCTTCAATGGGGTCCCGAAGGCTTGTCTGTGTATCACTTTTGAAAGCCAACGTACAATTTAGCCCGCGTTTAAGCGTATAAGAAAGAGGGGTAGGTCGTCAATGCTGCTACCAGGCGCACCAATTGCCACTGTACACCGTTCCCGGCACCTTGCGTCGTGGCAGGATGTGGCGAGGGGGACACAGTTGTTAACGAGATGCCCGATCGGATCTAGCCCATGTCCGCTCCATGCGGTTTCCGTGACTCGGTGATGTGCTTGCCTTTACACCTGCTCCCCCTGATCGCGCCTACACGGGGAGCGGAGATCAATGGGATCTGCCCAGTTTCGTGCACTCGCACGATTGGCATCACATCCAAATCGACGGACTACCACCTCCTTGGGAAAGATTTTAGCATGTCACATAGTGTCACGGATGTGGCGTGATTGGTGCCACGCTGAGAAAGAAAGATCGTTCAAAAGAACCGAAGCTGGTATGTCGTGCAATATATACCGTCGTATGCTCTGGCCCATACCCGTGCCCGACACCCTAAGTAATTCCACAAGTTACAAGTTAGCATATGGCACCCAACAAGTACTGATACAAACAACCAATCATGATGTGCCTTGGGTGCGGTAATCCGAACGACAGCCTGATTATGTCAGTGAGTCTGAGGTTTCGATACACCTTGTTGAGGAATCATTTGACACGCGAGGGCTGAGGGCATTCCGAAGCAGACTTTTCCTCGTGCAAAAACTGACCAGACCGCCGTCGCTAAGCACGGGTTCACTTTTGTGAAGGGTGGACATGCATACCAATGCTACACGTACCTTCCTTGCAGTTGCAGCACCTCGGCAATCCTCAGATTAACAGCAGATCGTGGACTGTGATGAAAATGAACCTTGACGCGAGACGACGGCATACACTGTAGAGTTGATGTAGGGGAACGCGACAACCCCGCGCCTGTTTCGGGGAGAAATAGAATTCAGCGAATCCACCACAGCGTGGATTCTTCCGCTCATTTGGGCGTGATTCGATGATAATGGCTTTCCACAAAGTTTGCTCCACGGTTGGCCGTAAATCAATGAAACATGTCGTTGCAAGCCCGTAGAGACAGCTGGAACACGGAGTCTGCCGAAACAGGCGACGCTTGTCTGGAGCTTGGACGAAACCATTGGCAGGTGCTATTACCTCGCGGCCCCAACGTTCGCTAATGATCGAAGGGGCTCACTCAGTCCCAAAGACCCATGTCGAAACATACAGACAAGTGATTCCATAGCCAGATATGAATACAAGGAGAAAACATCACAATGCTCATCAACAGTTGATGATACTAACTTCTAGTCATCATACACAATCGAAGCGGGACTTCTGTTAGTACTTTCAAGTTAGTAAAATGCATCATCTGACTCCGTTGCTTGGGTCGTACCTCTTCTCCACGCCCTGGACGGTATGTAAGTGATACAGTTTGCTCCACACTGGCGCGACTACAAGACGAACCTCGTGCATCCAACTTATCTGCGCTTTCAGCTCTGTGAGGCCAAAGAGCAGGATCACATCGACATAAAGGAAATAATGGTCCTGCCCTCCGGCTCCTTGTTGTGGGCATAGGGATTCGGCCACCTTAGAGGTGTCGGCGAACACGTGACACATCGCGGTGAAGTGTGCTTGGGTTTGAGACCATTCGTCAGGGATGCGCATTGACCGCTTCGTCGTCAGACTTACCAGGTTCATCATCCATCCATTGGGGATCAAGGACGTCTCCTCTGTATGCGAGAATGGACACCTGAACGTTGGTCAACTCAGAGCGCGAGAATCGCTCTTTAAAGAACGACTGTCGGAATTCCTGCTGCTCCGAAACTTGAGTTCCCTGTCGTAAACTAAGCGACAAGTTGGTATGGAGTAATGACCAGTACAGACCTTCGTCAGTATTGACTGGAATGCGTTTGGTAACCTTATGCACCCCGATGGTGCGGTAAATTGCGTGCGTTCTCTCTTTCGGTGATCGGGAAGGGAACGATCATATGATCTACAACACTCTACACCATACGTATACCTTGATGTTCGTGAAGTGACGAGCGGATCGATGTAGGAAGACACAGCGCCGTCTGCAACAGCCTTGTTGCTGAAGAGCTGATGAACACCGGGCCTAATCATGTTACCACGACACGTACACATGACTCGAAGGTCTGCATAAATGCACCTCCGAGAATACCGGATGCTGCTGAAGACGGCGAAATAAGAAATCGCTGGCAGCATATCCGCCAACTAGGAAAGCATGCTACAGAGTGCCATCAAGCCGTGCAGATAGCACAATGCGAAATTCAACCCCACCTTGATTCGAATCTGCAGCCTCGTTGCTGCTCGTTGCTGCTCCTCGAAGGCATCCGCGATCGCAGCCACAGAAGGTTCAAAGAATGTTGCAACATCTTCCCTGTACAATTGTTCAAAGGTCAGCGCTATGGATTCAATATAAGAAACAGCTTACCCAGCCAACTTGAGCTGGCCAGAACGAATATCATACTGGGGGTCTTTGTCGCGTACGGTTCCGAACTTGATGTATTGTGGATCGCCAGCGTCGCGAAACCTCAGTTTCGTAGTCTTATCAAAAATATCTTTCATCTGCTGGACAATGTCGGGTGACCCGAATCGTGAATTAGCAAGCTTGGCTGTGGCAGAATGTAATGTTACAAGGGCCCTCGGAATAACGGGAAACACATACCCTTGAGAAATGTGTGAGCCCTTTGCGTGACGAAAACAGACCCTTGCAGACGACCTATGGGAAAAACAAATTAGATAAAAACACTTGGATGCGCCACAAAAGTTGTTACATTCTGCGGGGGCAATCTCCTTGAATTCTCTAGGAGGCGATAGCTTGATGGAGTAGGCGCTCAGGTCGATAGTACCACCCCCAGCATCGATAATGACGATGCCTTGATGTTCCAACTCCTCGACCTCTTCTTCAGGCTCGCCGGAACTAACAATGGGTACTGTGGAGAGCGAGTCCGACGCCAACACGTGGGTGACACAGAACTGGAGGCTGGCCTCCCCCTCCGTCAGTAGATGAATTCGCTCCATATGTTCATCTCCGCTAGGAATCAGCCCTGCTATCACAGCAGCGCGGCGAATCTGCTGCTGCTGTAACCCTTCCCATCCATTCGGATGGGTGAGGATGAATTCGATGTTGCCCTCCATAGACTTCCACATGGAAGCACCACTAGCGTGGGACTCGATGATATAGTTGCGAGCGCAACTGAAGAGATACCGCATAAAATCACCGAGAACCTGGACAGCACTTTTACCCTCAGGCAGGGGCGGGATGTCTTCGTCCTTGATGTGAGACGATGACAGATACTTTGCTCGCAAGTGAAGCTTCCACCTGGAAGCGCATTGTAAACAAAAGACTCGGCTCTTCATTAAGCTTACCATTCGAGCTTGATCCAATTCTCTTCTTCTGCCTGGTCAATGATGTGCTGCTGTAGTGCCTCAGCGCCGACGGCTCTCACGACACCTTGACAATCATAGTACAAGATGGACGGTATCTTGTTATCGCCTCCGACGTGTTCTTGGGCAGGATATCTGAACGAGCAATCCTTCAGCGCCACTGACTTCTGCAGAGTTCCATCTTACCTCGAGACTCCGAGAACCTTTGGGACCTCCCCAGGATCAAGTATGCAATAGGAGACTCCGCTGTACGTTGTACCAACGTCGAAAGCAAGGACTAACTTGCGAGAAAGGCCACGGTATGGCTCGCGGGTAGGCATGTTGTGAGGTCAGGTCGTTGTGCGGGTTGAGAAAGCCTGAAGGTTGGGAAGCGCAACCTGATACCCTTGAACCAAAGTCGCCACAGACGAACACGAGACAGGAACCGTGGCTGCCATGCGTCAACGGAGAGGCAAACGCAACCGGTATGTGGTTGCACCAACATCAGCAGGGGTTTGAGGTTGATGTAACATCATGAGGAACACCTTAATTGGATGATCGATGATCCCGCTGCCATTTAACACATTCACCATCACGTACCAGGGCCAGCATCCCTATCTTCTGGCTTCATCAACCTGTTGAGCTCGGGTCCACGAGTGATTCATAGTGATTGTGGTATGAGACCGAGGAGCTATCGGAGTCAGATTGGATCAAGCCATTCATGATTAAGCAGCCTCTTATACACCACTGAAACCAAGATGCCATGCTATCACCTTCTGTCGGCGCCGAGTAAGCCCAAATATTTGTCTGTG
>QFEI01002058.1:0-12368 GCA_003316145.1 Neoboletus magnificus | reverse complement strand
ACTGGGATCGCCTTAACCACTAGACTACCCGGCCTTGTCACTGTCTGAGATGTGTGGCTTAACATCCAACAATACCTCACACGCAACTCCGGAATCAGTGTCACCATCAACTCGAGCCATATGTCATTTTCCGCAGTGACTGGTGGATTGCTTTTCGTGGCCCCGATTAACAGCCGCAACGCAGCGTTTCTGGCTGGCGAGACCCACTCCGTCCCCCACCATGCTTGCCCTGCGACTACTGTCCCCCTCACTATATCGCTTTGGCATCGCAGACTCGCCCATCACAATGTTGCTGATGTTAAGGGCCTCATTGAGCACGGCATGGTGACAGGAATGAAGCTTGAATCAAAAACGGCGCCTGATCCTGTGTGCGAGCCATGCCTCGCTGGTAAAATGCATGCCAATCCCTTCCCTAGTAGCTCCTGGCGCGCATCTCGCCCTCTGGAACTCGTGCACTCGGATGTACATCATGTGCCCTACCCCACCTTCTCAGGATTCCGCTATTGGGTCACCTTCATCGACGACTACTCGCGATTCCGCGTCGTTGTGCCGATTAAGCACAAATCTGATGTATTCGAGGCATTCAAGCAGTTTAAGGCTTATGCTGAGAACCAGACAGAGCGAAAGATCAAAACGCTGCGCGATGACAAGGGCGGCGAGTACATGAGCAATGCCATGCTCAAATTCACCACTGAATGTGGAATCGAGCGCCAGCACACCGTCCGAGCACGTCCGCAGCAAAATGGAGTTGCAGAACGCGCCAATCGTGTCCTTTCGGAGCGCATCACTGCCATGCTCAAGGAATCTGGCCTCGCCATGTCTTTCTGGGGCGAGGCGCTCTCTGCACTCGTGCATGTGTGGAACAGGTGCCCTACCGATGCGCTGGACAACAGGACACCTTACGAGCTATGGAATGGGCGCAAACCCGATGTCTCCCATCTCCGGGTATGGGGATGCACTGCCTATGTGCATATACAGCGGGACAAGCGTAACGCGCTGGAACCACACTTCGAAAAGTGCGTTTTCATTGGGTATCCACCTGGGTACAAGGGCTGGAAGTTCTACAACCCCACCACGAAGCGTACCATTATATCTGAGCGTGCAGATTTCGACGAGAGGGAGTCCATACCACCCGCCACACTACCCCCAGCACCAGCACCAGCTTTGCCTCACATCGCCCCATATATTCTCCCAGACCTACCTGAGGAGTCTGAGCACGATGAGCCGACGACAGTGCTTGAAGTGCCACCTCGTCATGGGGGGCATGTTGGTGATCAGGATGCCGAGATTCCGGCACTTCCTGCACCTCCTCAGCCAGTTACACCACCGGCCGCACCCGTCCCACTCCCAGATGCTAGTCCTGTCGGCATTGGTGCCAGGCTACCTGCCAGACGTCGCCAGCCACCTCGAGAATGGTGGAAACTCAGTCCAGCCCAGCTCAACCAGCCCGAATCGGACGATGATGATGAAGATGCTAATGTGGCGCACGCGTTTGCAGCTAATAGCGCCTATCCCCGGTCCTTTCGAGAGGCCATGACTACCCAGGATGCTGCTGACTGGAGACAGGCTGCATTCGACGAGTTAGCAGCCCATAGAACGAATGGGACATGGACTGTTGTGCCCAGGCCCAAGGACCGACCTGTTATTGGTTCGAGATGGATCTTTGCAAAGAAACATCGTGCTGATGGGTCGTTCGAGCGATACAAGGCTAGACTCGTCGCCCAAGGCTTCTCCCAGCGACCTGGATTCGAGTACATCGAGGTATTTGTGCCCACCGTGCGTTTGCCCACTCTCCGAGTCGTCCTCGCCCTTGCTGCCATCCATGACCTTCATTTATGGTCTGTGGACGTCTCTAACGCATATCTGAATGGTGAGATGGACTGCGTGTGTATATGGAGCAGCCAGAGGGCTTTGCCGAAGGGAATCCCAAGGACAGTGTCTGCTTGCTGAAGAAAGCGCTCTATGGCATGAAACAGGGAGGAAATCGGTGGAATCGCAAGATGCGCACTGCGCTGGAGTCGATGGGATTTGTCCAGACATACTTGGATGCCGCACTCTACATCTACCTTCGTGGCGACGTCAGGATCATGCTCCCAGTGTTTGTGGACGATATGACCTTTGCATCGAAATCTCTGCCCTCGATCAAACAATCCATTGCAGACCTATCCAAGCACTTCAAACTGCGTGACCTGGGTCCCACATCCGAGATTCTGGGAATCAAGATCAGTCGCGATCGATCCAAGTGCTCCCTGACCATCTCGCAGCCTCAGTATTGCATTGATATGCTTGCTCGCTTTGGCATGGCTGACTCCAAGCCTGTCAGCACTCCCATGGACCCAGGCTTGTGCCTCTTGACTGAGCAGTGTCCGAGGACTGCAGAGGAGCACACATTCATCAAATCCATCGATTATGGCGGCGCAATCGGCTCCCTGCAATATCTCTCATGTACTACTCGTCCAGATATTGCATATGCTGTTGGCCAGCTCGCCTCCTTCACTGCCAATCCTGGTGTCGCCCATTGGAATGCGATTAAGCACCTGTTTCGCTACATCCGGGGCACAACTGACTATGCCATCACATATGCCCCAGATCCATCCCAACCTCAGCTCTTTGCGACCTACTCTGATGCCAATCACGGTGCTTGCAAGGATTCTGGACGATCGACCGGCGCATTCATTGTCAAGATCGGTTCTGGTGTTGTTTCCTGGATGTCCAAGCGCCAGCCTATTGTAGCCCTGTCCACCACCGAGGCTGAGTACATGGCTGCATGCGAGGCTGGTAAAGAAATCATCTGGATGCGGAAACTGCTGAAGGAACTCGGATTCAATCTATCTGCGCCATCTTCACTCTATATGGACAACCAGTCAGCTATCCAGGTTGCCAAGCATCCGGAGCATCATGGACGCATGAAACACCTTGATTTGCGCTGGTACTGGCTCAGAGATGTGGTTGATGCGAAGTTGATCTCGCCCACATTCCTTCCCACTGGCGACATGCCAGCTGACATGCTCACCAAAGCATTACCTCGTATCAAGGTGCAGAAGTTCTGTGAGCTGATGGGATTGAGTGCATTCCGAGATGGATAGAGTTGCACAATCAGGGGGGAGTGTTAGCTACATTGATTGTGCACCATTTGGTGCGCTTTCTGGGGACTTTAGTGTTGTGCCATATTGTGGCACATCTGTTATTGTTTGTTGTTGTTGATTCATCCTGTAGATGTTCGAGTCCAGTGTCCTTCTCTTCTCCTTAGTTTCTGACACTGGACTCCAGCTGTGTGATATCCCATCCAGCTGTTCTAATAGGTTGCTCTCATTGTTCTAGTGTGGTATATGCTCTCCGACCCCTGTAAGGCCCCATTTGGCCTTACAGGACTCAGGCACTTTTGCTGATGCAGTGGCTGTGGAGAAGGGAATGAGGAGATGCCAGGAGAAACTGTTATGTTATGTTCCTGGAGGGACAAGGAGATGGGGACAAGGAGAATGGCTACAGTAGCATCAAAGAATGATGTTATGCCCCCAGGGGGATGAGGGACAGGTTATGACTGAATTGCTTATAGGTGGGTAACGGCTCTTCTCCCCTAACCACCCCAGCATCAATTGTGCTTCCTTGAAAGCTTTCTCGCTTTCACACCCCATCCAACAGCCGTGCAAGTATGGGGTCACATAGGACCTCACGTGTTAGAATAGTTGGTAGGGTTTAAGGTTAGGCTACCTTGCATTTGCATTGAAACCATTTCAGAGCCTTTGTGCTGCCAACATAGTAAGCATGCCCTCACGGACCCTTCTCTGCCTTGAGACTAACCCCATTTGTCAAAATGAGGCACCAAGAGCAGCCACTTCAGTTAGGTTAGTGTCAGAGATGCAAAAGCACCGAGCACGCTGACGGCCTCTTATAGTTGAGCTACAGCTTCGAAATGCCTGCTAATTCAACTGCTCTATACCAGCTATAACAGGACATGCAAAGACAGCATGGGTTTTCACTGCCCTGCACTATGAGTTAAGCCTGCTGACTGCTAAAGCACTCATGTTAGGTCCATCCGTTCATTACAACTCGCTCCTAAAATGAAAGACCTCCTGATAATTCCCCACAAGCTCATGTGCTTTAGAGAACAACCCTAGAGTGCATTCACAATAAGCCTCATGGTTTTTGTCAAACCAAGTCTTGAGGGATGAGTTGGATTTTGCCGGTTGAAACCCATAATCCACCCAATGCAACAAACCACCCGGACAATACTGCATAAATAACTGCCTGCTTTCTCCTGGCTGAATTGCAGCATTTCCATGGTGTATTGTTCCAGAGAGAATAATCGCCATAGATCCAGCTGGGAACTCAACTGCCAGCTTCAAATCAAAGAGGATTAGGTGCCCCCCTTCAATCGCATTGAAGTTACCGCATGCAAATATTGCAGAAAGCCCAAAAAGCACGTTTGTGCTATTCACATGCTCTGTCTTAACAACTTGGTCTCCGCAGTTGAAAGTTGCAGTGGGAAATACACTATTCTTGAAGTTTCAACACAAGCCGGGATTGCTTTCAAAAAGACTCTGCAGTTTTTCACTGTATTCCACCCACAACTTTGGGGCATAGGATCCAAAGCAACCTGTCAAAATAGTGGGATGAGCCTACTCACTTGTGTGGTTTATACCACTTACCGCTCATGAACCCCACTGCTCATTCAACAGAGCTATCCATTCTAATGTTGTCGATCAGCCTTTGCATTTCAGGACAATACAAAAGGTTTCCAGGCACCTAGGATGTTAGCCAGTCAAAAATGCGCTTTCAGTAACTAAGATAGATACTTGCAAGTCGACCTGTGCTGTAGGATAGTCCAAAAGACAATGAGGCAAAATTACCCCTGTCTTCTTTGTTTGTTTGTTTAGCACTGACACCCACCTCCTTCAGCAGAGAGCTGATCTGGCTGTTTGCTTCACCCCAGTCTGCACTCAAGGGGCGTTCTGCTAGAGCCCCTATTATCCTCCTCTCCTTGTCCATGACAACCATGGGCATTCTATTGTCGCTTGGTTGGCCCACCCACCATAAAAGCCATGTGCTCATGCACTGTCCATCCCATTTTACCAGCCTGTATCTCTCTTGCATCAGCTCATCAAGTGACTTAATTTTTCCCTTGGTATTGCCTTGCTTTTGGCTTACAAAGGCACCCTTCGTTGCTGGCAGCTTTTCTGTACTATAGTGCACATGCATCTCTGCTGGTCTAGGCTTGTTTTTCAAATATGAAAAGTGCGACTGACCCTGCTTGCACACTTTGGCTGCAAGGTATTTTTTCTACCTTCTAAGCTTGGCAGATTCCTTTCTTGTCTGCAAATGTGCACCACACACCTCTTGTACCTCCAGCATATGTGCTTCTGAGGTGCTGGAGGCCCCAGCACTGGAGAAACTTTGGACAGTCAACCCTCACAGTCTTCGAACCCAGCTAATATCCGATCTGCTTCCAACGCCAGGGCTTTGTTGACATGGTCCCTTATGTGAAGTGAGTCAACTGAAAGTGTCAGTAGCGTATCCATAGAATTCTGCTGGGTGTCAATGTCAAGCTGACGACCAAAGCAGGTAAACCCACAGCGTTGACCATGCTATGTAGATGAAAGAATATCTAGGAGCCTAGACCCTGCTGTGGTGATAAAAAAAATGGACTGCCTTCCTCGGTTAAACAGTGACTGACCTTCAACACATTGGAGGCAAAGTCAACCTAACCTGCACTTGTTAAAAAGGCGTGAATACGCCTCAATTAAGGTAGAAAATGTGAAAATTAAGCCATTTAATCCAAGGGAATACAGCTCGACAGGCTCATACCTTCTCAAGCAACCCCAACACCTGTGACAGGTTGTTTTGACAGACCAATTTTTTGCAGCAGTCCCTGACTACACCCGGGTTCCCACACATGGGTCCAAAGGACAAGTTAAGCACAAATATGCCACAAAAAATGTGCTAAAATATTTGAGGAAGGAAGAAGTTAGATGAGATTCACCTATTCTCAGCAACCTCAGCCTGTACTAAGCCCCAGGTGTATTGTGAGAGGGCAGGGGGCACAGGAGGGATGTGGAAGAAACAGCCGGTGGGACTAGCCTGCTGGGTGTTACACTGTGTAATGCAGGGAAATACTCTCTGCTTTTGCCTTTCCTATAACATGTCTTGCTTGGACACATTTTGGGCTTCCATCATGAGAGTCCAGGGTTTCTTGGAACCTTACAGCATGTTATGATACAAGCCTAGCATTTTTGATGCCATACACCCATTGTAAACTGGCTGTTGTACTTGTGAAGGTCTTGTGAGCACTCATAATAGCCTTATATAGCCTTGCGAAGGTTCCCATTTGGTGCGTGACATGGCAAGCATTCACAACATCATAAAAGCAGTTGCAACACTAGGGTGGTCGCTGTGATGTGGCCCCTGGGTTACGATCCAGTCTTATACAATGGGAAGTAGAAAGGGGGGCCAAGCGCCTGATGAATAGGAGCCTGTTGAGCTTGTCTCTTTCTGGTCAGTGTTTGGGAGGGGGAGAAATGTCAGCAATGACCAGTCCAGTAGGGGACCTCACCTCGAGGTGCAAGCCCTTTATAACAGGAAGCATCCCAAACATGAGGCTATGGGGCTTTTTAAACAACCTATGCATGATGGATGTGATGGTTGCCATCAGACTCATCACAGCCACAAGATACCTGGTAAGCACACCCAGGCATCATATCTATGTCAAGAAGCTTTCTAGGAACCCCCTTGCTGGGACCAATCTTCTTATCTCCCTTGTTGTCTTGCAGGCATTTGATCTGATGTTCCATCTGGTTTTCTGCAAATGCCTTGAACAGCTTAAATGCATTGAAGACATCCGATTTCGCTTGAATGGGCAGCACAAAGCAATATCTCAAGTAGCCATCAATGAAGGTCACCCAGTAGCAATATCATGAGATAGGAAATGGATTGGCATGCATCTTGCCAGTGAGGCATGGTTCACATATCAGATCAGGCAACAACTTGCTATCCAGCTTCTTTCCAGTAACTAGATTGTGATCATGGAGGAATTTCACATCAGCAAGATTGTGGTGTGCAAGGCAGTGATACCAGAGTGATAAATTGAGTGTGAGAGTTGGCACAGAGTTGGCATACTTGTTCACTGCCTCAGTAGTGTGTCCAATCACACTGCATTATGGCTGTTGATGGTGGCAATGAAAAGTGGAGATTCTGGTGGATGAGAGAAGTGCATGTGGGTCACATTGATGTGTACAATTAATGATGTATTCCAGGTAAGATATAGGACAGCAAGAAGGTTGTTGCAAAGATCAGGGACATGCAGAACATTTGTAAACTTGACCACTCAATACCTTTTTCCATCTATGACTGGGTGGAATACTACAGACCCCACTCTGGCAAAATACATATCTGTGTTGTCAGCAAGCTTGATAGGGATGTGTTTGGGGCTGTAATTGTGCAGCCAGTGGTAATGGGACATTATATGAGAAGTGGCTCCTGAGTTTGCATTCCAGTTGTGGTCAGCATCAAGCAGCAGCAATGAGAGGAAATCAGAGGGGTCACTGGAATGAAGACTTGCATTTCCAGCACCTTCTACCACCTCCTGGGACTCTGTTGATGCATTGGCAGCCTGGGCCTGTTCTCCCTTCCTGTCCTTGTTTTTGTTCCACTTATAGTATCTTTTTGCATACTGTAGGAAGTGGCACTTGCATTGGCAATGTCCTGGCTTATCACAGAATAAACATGGTGTGTTGGGAAGGCATTTGCAGCCAGGGGATGACACAGAGAGTGCTGAGTTGCTTGTGATGGATGGCAGGGTGTTAGGACAAGCTTGGTGATGAATCTCCTCTGTCTGGAACACATTTTTCACCTTGTCCTTGTCCAGGTTGGTGAGGAGTGTGAGAGACGATGTAAAATGTGCAAAGTCAGATCCTAGCACCTGAATCATGGCCATGCATGTCAGCTCATCATCTAGAGCTTTGATGTCAAAGCTCAAGCTGGACAAATTGAAACACCCAAGCAATCCTAATGGAAATCTCTAGGCAATCACCAGGGATACTAGGAGAGAATATGGAAGCAAACACTTCAAGTGCTCAAGAATGGAACTCAAGGGGAAATACCAAGAGAACTAGACTGGAGTTTATCTGTCTATCTCTTGGGGTTTATATACTATTCTAATGCTTGTACATATGTGTATCTAATCTATAGATATGATTTGTATAGAGTCATACCCTGTGCCCTAACAGTCAGGGGTTACCTTCTGGGGAATTTTCTAGACAGATATTAAATATAGCCTTTGAGGTTGTGTGGAACAGAAACAAAAATACGGTAATTACAAGAGGATGTGAGGCATAGCCTTGCATGGGACAGAAATGAAAAGTAAGATGTGCACAGCATGGATATTATCATGGGAATAATATATCTATATAAGGAAATATTAAGGCACAAATGTGTATCAGTTTCTGAGTGCATGAGGCTCGGTGTTTAAAGTCAGAGGACATGAGTCTTGACTGTACAAAGGTGAAAGATTAGATTAGATTAGATGGTCAGTCACATGACCAGATAAGATAAGAAAGAAAAAGGAAAACAACTAAGTCTTGCAGAGACCTTGTGATGGTACTGGGCTGTAACACATATCCTATATCCTCACCATACACTCCTCTACTGATGCTGCAAGCACAGGTAATGACTCCTCAGTATGTTTCCAGATGCTGAAGAACTTGTCATAGGCCACAAAGTGGTTGCTGGCCTTTTGCTGGACAAAGAACACTTTGAGCACAGCCCAGGCCTTAATGGGGTCATCCTAGTCAGCTCTGAGATACACTTGCTGGTCTGGGGTGATGTTGAGCATCAGCTTGCCAGCTGGTCTTGTCCTGTTTGATATCCCAGGTCATTTGTTCTGCTTCAGAAGTGGTGGGGCATGTTTCCTTGCCATCAACAAGGTGCCAAAGGCCTTTGGAACAAAAGAGCGCCTTTATTTCTTTGCTCCAGATAGCATAGTTCTTGTTATTAAGAGGCTAAATGTGGTGAGGGTGGTTTTTGGATGACATGTGGGTGGAATGGGTGCAAAACACAAAGGGAAGAGTGGAGAGAAGAAGTGCTGGCAGGGTAGATGAAAATTTCGTGTGGCTGTGACACTTAAAGTGCAGAGGTCAAAGGGCAGGGCTCATAACCTGTTGAACAGCTGGAAGTCACAGCTGGAGTCCACTATCAGAAACTGATATTGCAAGTAGTATGAAATGTGAAATACTTGGAGTTCACTGTCAGAAACTGGAGAAAAGGAAGGACAGTAAACTCTGACTACTGTAGGAGTGAGCCATAAACAAATAACAACAACAACAATGTACCACAATGTGCCACAATGCTCTAAGTATGAAAATGATGCCACAGAGTGCATATTCAATGATTCCAACAAACTTTTCATCACCTTCTTCAATGCCAATTATGATGGTTGCAAGGACTCTGGGCACTCTACTGGGGCATATGTGGTCAAGGTAGATACTGGTGTTGTCTCATGGATGTCAAAGTGCCAGCCCATTGTTGCTCTGTCCACCACTGAGGCAGAGTATGTGGCTGCATGTGAGGCAGGCAAGGAGATTGTTTGGATGTGCAAACTAATGCAGGAACTGGGATTACCAATCCAAGGCCCATCTATTTTGCACATGGACAACCAGTCCATAATCCAGGTTGCAAAACATCTCAAGTATCATGGCCAAATGAAGCATCTGAATTTGCAGTGGTACTGGCTAAGAGATATAGTCAACAAGGGTACAATTGCGCCCAAATTCCTGCCCACTGGTGAGATACCTGCTGATCTATTTACAAAGGCACTGGCTCTGGTTGAAGTGGCACACTTTTGTGCAATGCTGGGACTTGGGAGGAGTTAGCAGAGATGTGCAATCAGGGGGGAGTGTTAGATGTGTTGCACATATTGCACATTTGGGAGAGTGTGGCACATGTTTGTTGTTATTTACTAGCCACCTATATAGTCGGAGTTCCACAGTTCATATCTCTCCAGTGACTTACTGTGGACTTCAGCTAAGTGATTGCAGCTGTTATAACAGCTTTAACCCTTTGTTATGCTTGGTCCAGGTAGGATCAAGTATAGACTCAAAAGACAAAGTGGTGAAGTAGCAAGGCGATAAGGTGACAAGGACTAGTATCTACTCAAAAGTAGGAAAAGGACTTAGAGATCCAAGGATTCCAAGTAATGAGGTATATTAGCTAAGGCTTGCATAGGTCAAAGCTAAGGTTGTGGAGTGGCTACATTGGATTTGTATATGCTAGGATGGAACCAAAGTGGAGTAAACAGAACTGGAGTAAATGGTAGAAATACAGAATGATGAAGGGATAATGTCATAGGGACATCAGGGTGAAGAGTTAGCCTAGGTCATGTATAAATAGGAAAGGTACTGAACAGGATTCCAATAGCTTGGTAAGAAGATCCAGAATAATGGAGATGTGATCAAGGTGAAGGTAGTGACAGGATGAAGTGGAAAGTGCATTTGACAAATGAAGCAACAGGGATATTTGAAAAAAAAAATTGTAATAGCATCCACATAAACTCTCTTCTAAAGCCAAGGGGATGATATTTATAGGTTATGAGAAAAGTATCAAAGAATACCACTTTTGGTCAAAATCCAGATCACATGTTATCATTTTTTCCACTATTATGTTCAATAAGCTACACTTTCCTAACTGTCTCAAAAATAACCAGAACAAACCTCCTCCTATTCCAATATTACCTTAGAATAATTCCAATTCTGATCAGAAACTGGATAATGGTCCAACCTATGTTCCTAATCTTCCTCACAATCAACCCAGAGTTCTGCAATTGCAACAACCAGCTCCACCACCTCCTGATTATTCACATTCTCACCAACACCTCCATAACCACATTTCTCTTCTGATGTCGGAGATGGATTCACCACCCACTCCTCCATGGAAGTTTCAATCACAAAGCCAGGTCCTTTAGCTCCTATCTTTGAATGCAGAGCCTAAGCACCAGTTGAACAGGAAGATATTTGTTCATCTTTTAACATCTTTAGCTTTTACATAGTTACTTTATCCACACTGTAGAGACCAGAATTTGAATGACCACTTCCTAGAGAATAATCAACCCTTACTGAATTCTGCCTGGAGATTCCCTCACCTAGATTCATACAGATTAGGCAATCATAGATAGTCTCAAATAACACCTATGGCAACTAACTACCTATTGAGATTGAAAAGGACATCTATTAGAAACATGATCCTATTAAGGAAACACCACCAGTCATGGAGACACCACCAGCTAAACAGCTAAGATCCTTTAACAAGAATGAAGCCTTAGGCAAGATGTACTTGCATACATGGATTTCTTCTCTTCTCTCTGCTACATCTATATTAGATGGCATTCCCAACCATTATCAGAATACTCTACAGTTACACAATGACAAGAAGAAAAAATGGCATTTAGCCATGGATGAGGAGATTAAATCACTACATGAGAGAAATGTATGGAAATCTGTTGATCATTCTAAAGGACAGAAACCCATCACAGAGAGATGGACATATGTTCACAAATCCAACAGCTAATACAAGGCACAATTTGTTGTGAAAGGCTTAGCTCAAGTCTTTGAAATAGATTATGAGGAAACCTTCTCACCAGTTGCCTGCTTTGAAACATTTCATCCCCTGCTGTCATTTGCAGCACTCAAGGATTGAGACCTTGAAGCATTAGATGTTAGGACTGCCTTTCTATTCAGAGACCTTGATGAGGAAATCTATATGGTGCATTTGAAGGTTTCATTCAGAAGAGAAAAGAGAACAAAGTTTGTTGACTCTACAAGGCAGCCCAGAGCCTTAAGCAAGCTGCTTTGCAATGAAGTCATGCCCTTCATACAGTGACTTAAAAAACCCTTTCCATGTTTGCTCTGATTGTGGTGTGCTTCATGCACCACCAAATAGTGTGGGAATTCCGCTTAGCCTTGGTGGAGTTATAAATGGTACATACTCTTGGCTACAAACCTGCCCCCTAGGTCATGTGATTTGGACCACAGAATATGGAGATATGGTCAATTCAAAACAGCAATACCATGGAAAGAGTTTTTGAGCTTTTGAATTGATACCTAGGATTTCAGTTAAATCATGCAATATTTGCAATTGTTTGTTAGTACAGACAAAGATATACATATAAATAGTATGTCTGAGTTCAAAAAAGTTCACACACTCCTTCATATCATAGTCAAATTCCTTTTTCTAGCTTAATAAAGCACAATTCTCTTCTTGCTTTATGGTGGCTATTCTGATGAAGCCATTGCAAAGCAAACTGGTGTTAACACTTCTGGCATATCCAAACATCACTCCACAGAGCATTCTTCCCTTTCCAATGCTATTTGGGGGGGTATCTC
>QFEI01002056.1:0-16956 GCA_003316145.1 Neoboletus magnificus | reverse complement strand
CTTCACTGATAGGCTTGCCGGCACTACCGCTCGTAAACCTTGGAGAAGTTAGGGGGTTGCAGACGAGAGGATGGAAGGACATACATCACATATGCAAGGCTGGACGATGAAGGGCCTTCAATCTTGAAGCTCTCCGAATTGAACCTACTGAGTTGCCGTTGACGGTTTGGGTCGTCGGGATACGCAGCTTACGCCGGGCCTCAGAAAATGTCATCAAAGCCCGGTGAGACTACGTGCAAAAACTTGGATGCGGGGCTCTTTTGGAAGGCACGAGAGTTGCTTGACGCGGCCAACAAAACTTTTGCACCCCACTCTGCAACCATGAGCTCTTTCCGGAGGGTCGGGTCATCGAGATCCAACGGCACGAAGACACATCCGGTCTTGAGAACCACCAAGACGCCAACAACCTGACTGAACATCGCGGTCGAAGCACGAGGCAACAATGTCGCCTACACGCGCCCCCTGCTGGATCAGGGTCTTTGCGACACAGTTTGCTACGCTGTTAAGTTCCTCATGGGTCAGTGACTCGACTTCGAATTCCAGAGCCGTGAGGCGTGGCGTTCTCTGAGCCTGTTATTCGACCAAGCGATGCCGGGAGATCTCCTTTACGGCTGCTTCGGTAGTTCAGGAGTGTTCCTTGATGGGCCGTCCTGCTCGAATTCACTGACGACGGAGATGTCCTGAATCTTTGTTTCGGGGTTCTTTCCAAGCGCGTCCACGAGGGAAACACAAGCTTCCAAGAATTGACGAGGCTTCTTCCTCCGTATAGAGGTGGTTGTCGAATCGAAGAATGGCTTGCCTGTTGCTTGGGTGTACGGTGAGCAAGAGCTCATGCTGTTCCTCTCCGTTCGGAAGGGAGACTGCGGACTTGGAGGTGATGTGATTGGGGTCGAGCTGAGAGATGGTTTCCGCGTCAACTCCTCCAGGAGCGAACAGACGCTTGAAGTATCTGCGACGGCTGGAAAAGGACTTGCCTAGGCCAACGAGATCTTCGTGTGTCAATTCTTCACGTGCCAAGCACGCAATGAGAGAGGCCTTAAATTCTTTCAGATGCTCCGTGAACGCCTGTCTCGACGACAGTCTTGATGGGGAACGTGTTTGCGAAGATACAGACAACGCTAGCCAACGTCGGTAAGTTGCGTTGGGTGACTGCAGTTCTGATTACGAATGTCAATTGGCTGGGGTATTTGTGAAGAAGGGCGTTTTGGGCCGCGAAGAACCCTGCAAACGGCGTGGCGGCAGCTGAAGCGATCAACTTCAAGCGCTGTTCGAGCGCGCCAACGCTGACGCTGGCCTCAACCCGCGTGACTGGTGCGAGTTCGCGATCAGATGGCGTTGCGAGAGTGAGGTGGTATGTCGTCGAGTCTCCCTAACCAGAGCCGTAGGTGCTGCTCGCGAAGCTCAGCCCTGCGCTCGGACGTCTCCAGAAGCCGGTCACTGAAGTCGGAGTGGTGAATAGCGACGTCAGGTAAGCTTCCGGGGCCATCCGAGCAGACCTTGAACGCTTCGTAGAAGAAAACACCGAGGTTTCGTCGATGATGGCGTGCGAACGACGATGTTGAACCCCAACATGTTATCGCCAAGGTCGAATGCAGTGGCGATCAGTAGAGGCAAACGATCGAGTTTGAAATTGGGTTCGTGGTTGAGCACAAGACTCATCTCGTAAGCCTTGGCCACGGAATCAGATTCCTCAGAAAGGCCAACAAAGTTCGCCCTGAGGTCGACGTCTGGGTGAACGGCCTGCTCGAGCTCTCCTAGCTCCTCGCTCCAAGTAAACGCAGTACGCAGGGTGCTGTGGCGCTGGACAACCTCCGCTACGGCCTTCGTCACGCGGTCTACATCAAGAGGGGTCTCGGTATGAATGGTGACGATGTAGCCTTCATGCGTACCCCACTGATTGGCTCCGTAACGGGATACGTTGGCGTCGATCTTGCTGGCAGCAAGTTTACACGCACTGTCGTGCTCATGCTTGGGTCAGGCGTTGGGTGAGAATCACGTCATAGTGTTGAAATGTGCATGCTTGGACCAATCAAACACAGCACTGACGGAGGGACGCATCCGACGTGCAGGGTTCGTCATGGGCAAGGCGATTGTTGGGGATGGGGGCGAGCGCATGTCCATGTTTCGCTGCACCGTCATCTGCTCCCAGACCTTCGCTGCTTCCAGCGCTCGCGCCAGCCTTAGCAAACACCTCGTTCAGAGCACCAATCGTCATAGAGCCAAGCAGTTCGATCTGGCTAACTTAAATGCCAAGATGTGACTTGAGCTGGTTTCTGCACAGGTTTGCTAAAGTGCCAATTGAGTGACATTCTGTGGGGAAGTCATTCGGCTTACCTCCAAGGGAGTCCAGACCAGAATTAGTGATCAGCGCAACGTCACTAACCTGTTCGACACCCGTGCTCAACAACGCAGCAAGTAGCGAAGCAGGGGATTCGGTGCGACTGCCCGCATTGCCCCCAGCACTGCCTATAGAGAGGTGTTTCTTGGACAACAGGTGCCCGTACAACAACGGCTTGCAAGTGGAAAACGTTTCAGGAACATCATCTATGGCAAGCATCGGCACGTAGCGGGTGATCTTGCGAATGAGCGAATCTCCAACGAAGTTACAAACTTGTGCTGTCGTTGTACCGGTCTTTGTGAGTTGAGCCGTGTTGGCTTTACCCCTCGTGGCAAGCACGAGATGCTTGGGGATACCCGAATCGGTGATGGGGGGGAAGGACGTGGAGATGGTGTTAGGAATCAAGTCTGCGATACGACCCAAGTGCCTGTCCATGCGATTAGCGTTTGGTAGCAATGAACCTGAAGGCGCTTACAGCTGCGAAGCACAGTATGCGGCTTGGCCGGCATTGCCGAACACGGATCCAACAGTTGAGAACAACGGGATGAAGTCGATCGCCGAAGGATCAATGCAGCCGAGAAGGGTGTTGAGGACGGCAACCTTGGACTGGTAAACGTTGTCAAATGATTGCTGCGTCAGGGAGGAATAGTACGCGAGTGTTGATATGCATGTTTCCCGGCCCGAAGCTGGACCCGAGGGTGTCTGGGAGGCGAACTGTGAGGGCGCGTTGGGCAACGAACAGCTATGCTCGAACGACGGGACCAATCGGGGCAGCGTCGGACAAGCGAGAAGAATGAATGCCCTGCATGATGCTCGTGAGAGGGAGAGGGAGGTGTGTGCGAAAATAACAAGCGGGGGTGCGAAGTAGACGGAGAGAAGAAAGATGCGCCCGCTTTGCTTCTCATGCATAGAGCCCATATGTTTACATACCGTCCGTCCCATTTTACCAGCATATGCCCCTTCTCTATCAACTTGTGAAGGGACCATGCCTTTGCCTTGATGCGACTTTGGTTATGGCTTACAAAAGCACACTTTGCTTCTGGTAGCTTTTTAGCACTATGGAACGCGTGCACTTCTACTGGTCTAGACTTGTTTTTCCAACAGGACAACCGGGGTTGACTGTGCTGGCATACTTTAGCCTCTAGCCATTTTTTCTGCCTCATAAACTTGGCAGGTTGCTTCCTTGTTTGGAAATATGCGCTACGTGGAGTTTCTGAGTTCAACAGATGCACCTCTGAAATGCTCAATGAGCCAGTACCGGAGGAGCTGTGGACAGTTGAGGGGGCCTCCTCTATCGACTCACCCTCGAAACCTTCCAGCCCAGCTGACGTCCAGTTCACTTCCAACGCCAGCGCTTTATTGGCGTAGTCTCTCGTGCGAAGCGAGCCAACTGAAAGTATGAGCAGCGTATCCGTTGACATCCGTCAAGCGTCGGCCTTAACTTCATAACCAAAGTAAACTTACTGGATTAATCGCGTGCGGAGCTGCATAGGAGTTGATGCCTGGTTAGTCGACGACCAACCGCCGAGAATTTTGACGCGTTGGGCATGGGTTGAATCTTCTTTTTGGTAGCTATGAGCTTGGATTCACCTTACTCCAAGTAGAAAATGAGGGTTAGGTTATTTTGATCCGAGAAAGTGCTGTTCGGATTTAGACGGAATAAGTTGCGAAGGGTAGCTTCTCCAGTTTCTCAAGCTCACAGGGTTAACCGCGCGCCAAGACCAGAATTCCGGGGAGCGCTGTAGTGAGCAGGGGCCGATCGGTCAACCTACGTTTCAATTTCCGACTCCGACTCGGCAAAACTCAGGTCCGAGCAAATTTGGCCACTTTCAGCCCTTCTCCTTGGTGTAACCAACCTAACAGCTGCTAGCGCAGCACTCTTGTTAACCAACGACGCAGCTTGGTTACGTGCCTCAAACACGTGCGCAATCACTGCCGCTGAGACGTGTCTTCGCAACCACCACCGCTTAATAAGGCGAGCTTCGTTTTCTTGAACAAGGGTGGGTCTACTTCTACTGCATCGTTTCCAGCCCCTTTAACCTCCTCTTCGACCTGCTCCATTGCGTCGTCTGACTGCTTCGATTGGGTTGCTTTCCTTCGCATTGTTTTAAATGCTCCATGCCGTTACCTCACCGCGTCGCTTCAGAGCTCGACTGGGGTTTGTTTCGTTTTTCACCCTTTTCCTGGTCTTTTGACTACAAATTCACCGCGTTCCTTTGCTTGCTGGTTCGCCGCCAGCATTTGACTCGAACAAAGAGAGCAATGACCAAACGCAGGGCGGACATGACGGAAGAAGAGGCTAGCATTACGTCTTCTCTAGCTCAAACCGCTTGATGATGTTACTCCAGCGTACCAGGGTGAATGAACGCTCCCGGTTGTTGATGAGGGGGAGGAGGGCCTTGGTGTGAGTTGGGTTCAGCTCAACTGCATCGCCTTTTTAAATGCGTCGCCTATAGGTCGGAGCAAAAAAAGAATGAGGCGAGGATTCGGGCTAGAGAGGTGCAGAAGCAGTCGAGTTTTTTTTATCTCATTGAGGTGGCGTTAAACCTACCAACTTCATCAGAAACAACCCGGTTTCTAGACACGCCTCACATCGAGATGTCGAGGTGCCAACGAATCCACATGTCCCAGGAACATCCAACTCCGCAACATGTCCTGACAACTTCCTCAGCGGTGCCGCTTTTTTGGATGGAATTCTTGATGCAGGGAATCAGCCTGCTTTGTCCCATTGTGGGGAGGGCTCGGGTAGTTTTCCTCCCACGTCAGAGCTGCCACCCCAAGGTCACAAAACGGACAACGACTTCCTCAGCGGCACAGCCTTTTTGTGCGAAGTTCTTGACTTAGGGGACCAAGCAGGGTCTTTGCTTTCCACGGAGGAGTCAAAAGGTGCCTACTCTGGGTCAGAAACACCACCCGATGGAGAGAAGCAGGGCAGCGGTTTCTTTGACAACGCCGCTTTTTTGCGCGATGTTCTCGACAGTTCAGACATGGATGCCTCCCCTCACGAATTGCCCCGTTTTCACAGAGAACAAACCCGCTCTCGTTCATCTCCCTTGAATACGACACCTCCAAGATCGCCTTCATCCCGCATAAACCTAGTGACCGACGTGCTTGGGGTCCAGATGGACGCAAAAGCCGAACTTGTGAAGTGGACTAGCGGGCAGGTCACCGCATTGCCGACAGTTCTGGTTGAAGCTGGAAATGGAGCTGAAAACCTCCTCCAGAATGACGAACGGTACGTTAGGGATCTGGCCACGATTCCGACCTCGCTTCCGTCAAGTCAATTTGTGCGTTATCTCGAAAGCACGTTGGACCAAACGGCTCTCCTAGAGACCGCACGCCAAGCGCTCGCGGATAATCAAATGGTTGTCATAAGGGGGCTAGTGGACGTGGAGGGCTTCCATTTTGATGAAAGAGGGCTCTACGAGGAGTTTTCTTGCTTTCCGGATCGTAGGATTTATGTGCATGGTATTTTTTATTTCGTCGAGCCCCAGAAACGCTTTGATCCCCTATTTATAGATATGAAAAAGCGAGTAACCAACTATAGCCAGCCTGGTAGCGAAACGACTGTTGAGCAATTTTTGAGAGAGATCAACGACACCAACGAGATGAAGGTCGCTCTTGATTTTCCCCTTCCCCAGCTGGGAGCGCCCTGTCCCTTCGAGTAAGCATTCTTTCTTACAACCCGTCGGCCGCTAATTTCGTTTTAGTAAGCTCGACGACGGATTGCGCGTGGGTTGGACCCAGACGCACAGGACAGCTTCAGTCGACGATAGTCTTATTCCCGGTGACGTATGGACCATGCGGTCATGGGGGTTAGCGCACCATGCGGGTGCATTAACATATCCCCACCATGACGCCGATGGGACGCTCACCTTCATCACGCCTGTGTCGGGGGTCAAAAACTGGGTAGGCGTCTTTCCAAAGGAAAAACACTACGACAGAAGGGATTTAGTCGAACTCTCGCAAGTTTTGAGCGACCCAGATGCAACATTGACGAATTCCTCTAACAAGGCTCATTTTGAAACCATCGTTTTGAATGCGGGCGATTTATTGTGAGTCCATCACTCATGCCTTTCGGGTCGCTATTTATTTTGACCAAAAGGATCATGCCTCCTGGGCAAATGCATGCGGTGTATACCCCGATCGCTGGCTTCTGCAGGGGTGGAAGCCTATTTAGTCTTGACTGCATGCACTTAACGGAGCTATCTCGCTTCATTGATCACGAGTGCGGAGGTTTTGTAACGAATCAAGTCCATAAAGGAACGCTGGAAACGCTCTGCAGGTTGGTGTTGGCGCTTCCGTTTATTTCCAACGGGCGCAGTAAGTTTCATCCTGCCATTTTGCTTACATCTAACAGAGATTCCTACCCCGTAGAGCTGTACAAAAGATCACTGGTGGCGCTTTGTGGCATGGTCGTCCACAACGCCTCTTACACTGCACAGAACGAGAAGAGACAACAGTCTGCGACTTTGCAAAAAGCTACCCGAGTCGCCAAGAAAGTCCTGGGGCACTTTTCATTAGGGACGCATCAGCAGTATAGCGACTTCCTTCACGATAGCAAAGCCTCTCTGTTTTCAAAGGGGGAGGAGGTTGAAGTTTTCGAGTTGTTGGTGAATTTCCGATAGACCGCGGCTAAGTAAGCAGCGTTTTAAGCCAGTGATTGCGTGCATATAGGACCCCAGCTCGTCTGCACGAAGCTTATGTGCTGTGGGTTTAGTGAAGTTTGAGTTTGAAGGAATGGCATGCCGTTAGCTCCAAGATAGAGGCGTTTTAATTCAAAGCGCTAGCACTCCATTGGGGTATACGGTAGCCCGGCAGCTTTACGCAACGCGGGCGATTGGGGTGAGCAAGAAAACCCAGCACCAAGACGCGCATCTTCAGTTCCACCCAATTTCCTTTAGAGGCAGCTCCAGCCGATTCCATTTCATGCGCTCACCCTGGCATTGCATTGCGGATCCCCTGCTAATAGCAGATGTGCTACGCGAACAATGCGGTGAGCAGCGTTACTGGATCAAGATAGCCATGCGCGTAAAGACTGAGGCCGAAGACACGGCGGTACGGGTTACTGCCTAGCAGTCAATGCGCGAAATAAGTGGGGACTAGGCACAGCTGGAAGCTTTCCAGAGAAAAATAACGGCGTTTCTATCAGCGCACCCAACTGCCATGGACAAGGCGGTAACCCCGTTTGGCCAAGCTAGTGTCTCACAGCATACGCGCTGGGCTGAACCGGGGACAAACAACAACTGCGAGCATAGAGCACAGTGCATCTTAGACCCTCCTAACCCCCATTTCCCCCGTTTTTGCACTTGCTTTGTTGCATCGGATCATGTTTCCGATAGGTTGTGTCAATCGTGAGGACGTTCCTTGTGGTCTTTATGGGTTGCTCCGGCGGTTATCTTGGGTTTAACAGGGGGTGGGCATCGGGTTGACTTGGATAACGTGCGTACAAAAAGTCCTACTGGATTCCAGAAAGCTCCTTCATAACTACTTCTAACTCAGCCTCGGATCTCTCCAAGCGAGAAATGACATCCTCTACTTCCAAAGCAGACTTGCTCAGCCGCGTTTGGATGGCGCGAACTCTAGCCTGAAGTTGCGCAACTTTGTCTGTAAGCGAAGGTGGAGGGATGATGGACGGCGAGGATGGTCTTGCGGCAGCCTCATCTTTTTTTTCCTCCCCCCCTTTATCTGGTTTCACTGCCTCAACCTCCTCAACACCCTGAGTATCCTCTACCACGTCTTCGTATTCTTCATCCTCGTCCTCGGAAGAAACCAAGGGAATTCGCCTTCTTACGGAAACACGGCGCTTACTCTCTGTGGGCCTGGTTAGCGCTGGAATCAGACGCAAACTGACGCTCGCCTGTTCGAGTGCTCCCACTCCCTTTTACCTCATCAGAGCCTTGCACGTCGTTCTTGATAGCGCCCTCCATTTCCTTCTCCCTCCTCCTCTTTACTCCTCGTCCTCGTGCTGCCGCATATCGGCACCTACCTCGGACGGACTTGCAGCCGTCGCACGAAACACCCTCCACACCCCTGCATTCTTCACCGAACCTTGCGCATCGGTCGCATTGCTCCGCATGGACAATTATACGCGAAGAAGACCGCTAAAAGATAGGGAATGAGTTCCGTAGGTAGCCAACGCCACGCTTCGCTTACCTTGCGTTTAATCCCACTTTCCGTATCCGCCCTCATGCCCTTAGCTTCCAAGTGCGGTCTCTCCTTTAAACGTGGCCCAGATCCCTCCTCAAACCCCTCGTCGACATCCATGCGGTTATCAGCTCGAAGCACATCCTTTCCCTTCCTCAACTCAGCTGTCTTTTTCCACTGCAGCGCAACATCCAATCCCTGCCGCATCCTGCGTCTTATATCTGCAGGAATTGATACCGAGATCTTGAATCGTTTCGTGAGGTCCTCGACAGCAGCTTTGAACTCGTCCTATGAACGTTAGCAAGGTTGAACCCTGCAAACCCACCGCGCACCTGTCTCTCATTCCAGACCCTCAGCCAATGCTCTATGTCGTCTTGGAGCTCTTCGCAATCCTCTGGATGGGTATCTGCATGGTCTGCAAGGAGTTCCATTCCGGTCCGCACTCTTTTCTCAGCCAGTGATTTGGAATCGTGGGGCGATGTGTTTGAGGCGGAAATCATGTTTTCGAACGAGATGACCGTGATGGGAGGCAAAGACATGTAGGTGGAGGAAAAATAACGGTGAAGGTTTGAATTTGGCTGCTTACTTCATTTGGATTCCCACTCCGCTCGCGTGACCCAGGGTTGCGGATGCCAGCCAAACCGCAGTGCGTCAACTACTGCCTACAAGCCCACATGCCACCCGGTCGTCATCCGCACCCACCCGTCCCTATACGGCAACTTGCGTCCCGCTGCATCGCCTGCAGTAAAAAGCCCGGAAAAAAGGGCGGGCCGTTTCCCGAAGTAGAGAAAGGCGAACCCGTCGCGGCGTTGCGGAGACCGGTGCTTGGAAAGCTAGAGCATAGGACTTCACAAACCGCGTGAGTTCCACACGCACTCCAGCTCGCCTGTTGATGTAGCCCCGTGGTTCTTTTTTCCAGCCCCGAGAAATACCTCGCGCTTGACTGCGAAACTGTTGGCATCGGCATCAAAGGCAACAACTCCTCCTTTGGCACGCGTCACTGTCATCAACTATACGGGCGCCATCATACTCGACGTCTTCGTATGACAACGCGAAGGGGTCGTAAACTACCTAACCCAGCGGAGTGGAGTCCGAAGTACTGATCCGGCTGGCTCAGGTACGTGTGTCGTGGATAAAAAAGCACACCAAGTGGGACTGATCACGCCGTTACGCTCGTCCGCAGCCAAGTCGTTGAAAGAGGTCCCGAAAGTGGTAGAAGGCTTGGTAAAGGACAAAACGCTCGTTGGACATGCCGTATTCAACGATCTCAAGGCATGTGCCTCACCACGCACGGTACATCGCTTACGGCCTCACACGCATGCAGGCACTCTTGATTTCCCATCCATCTGTCTCCACAAGTCCATGACACCCAATCGCTGGCGCATAAGCACCGTGTCATCAAACGTCGTTGTCCTGTGCTGCGCGTCCTCGTCCACCAAGAACTTGACGCCGTCATCCAGGGCGGTGATCGCAACAGCGTAAGCCGTTTATTTTCCCTACACGGCGACGTCATACGTCCGATGGATCAATCGGAAAGGTGATGCCGCTGCATATAACCTCGAATCGGCAGGTCATGTCCACCCCATGCGGCCGATTCATCACCCTCAGCATCAAACGTGAAGCAATTCATTCGTCCATGATGAGCCGCATCCACCCAGGAACAGGCAGGATATGACGGGGTTATTAAATAGCCGAGGATGGTACCCCATACATGATCCTGTGCCGCTGTCGTGGTTTTGCAACGACTTGTCCAGAACAAGCGTACGGAAAGGCTCCTCTACAGCAGCCTTCGAACTCGCCCTCGCCTATGAATGTACCGCAGAACGCATGCCTCCATCGGCTTGAGACCCTAGGAAATGGGTTCTCAGTCCTCGCGTGAGTGCTTGCATGGGACTTTTTTGATGGGGTTTTAGTTTAGTGGCTTTTTGGAGATGCTCGATGGCAGGTCTTTGTCTACTTCGCCTCAGACCATGGCACCGCCCATCATGTCGGCACCATACCCTGACCCAATGGAAGACAGCATCAGAAGTTTATACGTCATCCAACCAACAACGGTTACCGAACTATCGAGGGGCACGACGTCCAAACCGCTTGCGACTCTACCAGAGGAGCCTGCGCCCCCGCTTCTTTCATCTGCCACAAAAATAGAGCATTTCCTTTTAACCGTCGCGGGTCAAGGATTCAGCTCAAGAGACGAACATTTGAACTGCGTCATCAGAAGCAAGTGCGAGGCAGGTTTTCGAAGATCATGTCAAGGGTTACATCCGCCTTTCAAGATGGACCGATCGCAAGTAGGTTGCTGTTTATTCGTGGTCAACGAGGATCGTCTTACAACAAATTAACGTTAGCGTCTCGTGACAATTGAAGCAGCAGATCCTGCGACATCCGTCTGTTCTTCGACCCAAGCTCAGAGTAAGTAACGCGGACCGAGACAGGGCTCGTCCTCGCGTCTCTTTCAACAGGCTGTCGCGCGGTCTCTTCAGGACATCAAGAACCCGATCTCAGTCGTTACCACGCACTCTCCAACCGTTCTCCCTACAGGACTTGGTCTTTATCCAGGAATACTTTGAGCACCTGTTGCTCGATTACGGTCGTGTGTTTTCAACAAAGGGTGTGCCCGCGTGCCTTTGGCACCGAACAGGCGAAATATACAAGAGAAACCGTGAATTCACCGAGTTAGTTGGCGTTGATGGGCGTATGTGTATATGAGCTGACGGCAGAATAGTTCGCCGTCAACTATGGGAGGCATGCCATTACCAACAGCGCTCTGGGCATACATCTTGCCCCGGCACGCATACGGCCACGTCGCGTTTGATTTCACCCAAAAAGCGGTGCTCACTTCTTGCGCGCTGCAGTATAAGCCCCTGTCAACACGACGCCAGGCAGCGGGGATGTTCCAAGTGAAGAGGGTTTTGTCAGCTGTTGCTTTTCATTCACAACCAGACGGGACAAGTGGGGAATTACCAACATAACCGTTGGTAGTTTTTCAAGTGCTTTCCCAGGCTGTAAATAGCGCTGGAGTGTGCGCACCGTGGTGTTGTGTAGCAGACGCTCGCTGGATAGCTATTGTTGTAATACTCATGGGTTCATCGCCTACGAAGCAACGCCATCGGTTGTGCCTGGCACGCTCCTCATTCAGCCACCTCCTCTGGTGGAGGACCTTGCTGCTCCTGTTCTTTGCACAAAGCTTGCGTTATACGCCGTGAGTGCGGAGTAGCATGCGGGCTGCCTGAAGATAAAAACCTCCGCCCACTATGAGAATATAATGGCTAAAGAGTCACAAACCTCAACCATCGTCTTGAGTAATTGAGTCTTCACCGGCCGTCAGAAACGGCAACTAGAGCTCGATCGCACAGCGACACACCCTTACGCTCGCGGTCTCACCTCCATCAATACTCGGATCGATCAGGATGGAACTCAAGTACGTGCCTGAACTGCGCGACGACCCGTTCTTCCTCGATTTTTTGAGCACGGGCCCAGCCACTCCTTGCAAAACCCCACGTTCGTCTGGCTTCCGCCTTTTTTTTATTCCAGCGAACAGCCCAACAGCATGGATCTGGCTGCAAAAGAATTTCTTCGGCGTGCAGAACATGGCGCTGACTCCCGAGCGGAGGTGATGAACTTGGAAGCGGGAGGATCACTGTAGCAGACGAGGTGGATGTAACCCGTGCATGCAGGCACCCACGGGATTGAAAAATAGCAGACCGTACCAGCCGTACTCGTGCACCCGCCGCCTGCGTTGTTGTTCCCACCCGCACTACGCTCTAAACGGACGCTTATTTTGATGCGTGGGGCTTGGGGGCAAGAAGAGGACGCGTACGCTCATGATGACAAGGTTTGTCTGCTTGGGCAGCGTCTTATGTTGGGAATTCGCCCAAAAACGGTAGTGCACGAAGCTTTGTGGACTTGGCAAAAATCGCCAGTCGTCTTGTGGCTGAGGAGACATCACGTGCCCCTCGAACGGCCGGAATCGGCCCTATCAGTTAAGCACCAACGCGTGGGAAACCCGGGTAGACCGCTGCGAAAATTTGGTCCGGCAAAACAGCCCGGCACGGGAGTTGGCATTGCTCAAGAAGGCAAACGCCTGTAGAGCCGTATTCCCTTGGATTAAACGACTTAACCTCCGCATATTATACCCCGATTGAGGTGTGTTAAAGCCTTTTTAACGAATGCAGGTTAGGTTGACTTCACATCCAACGCGTTGAAGTTGGAAAAGGTCGGTCGCTGTCTAACCGAGGAAGGTGGTCCGTTTTTATCACCGCAACAGGTTATAGGCATCTAGACGCGTCTCCATCCGCATAGCATGACCAACGCAGTGGGTTTGCCTGATTTTGTTATAGACCTAACGCCAACACTCGGTAGAATTCCATGGATACGCTGTTGACGCTTTCGGTCGACTCGCTTCGCATAAGGGACTACATCGATAAAGCCCTGGCATTGGAAGCGGGTCGGGTGTTAGCTGGGTTCGAAGACTGCGAAGGTCACGCGATGGACGAGGCCTCGACTGCACAAAGCTTCTCCGATGCTGGGGCTTCCAGCGCCCGTCCATCGGAGGTACCAGGTGTGTATAACGCGCATCTGCAGACAAGAAACGAATCTGCAAAGTTTAGAAGGCAGAAAAAACGCCTTGCAGCCAAAGTGTCCAAGAAGGGTCAACCGCGGTTTTCGTACTGGAAAAACAAACCCACGCCGGCAGAGGTACACGTGCACTACAGCGCGGAAAAACTGCCAGCAACGAAGGGCGCTTTCATGAGCCAAAACCAAAGTCACACCAAGGGAAAAATAAAGTCGCTTGATGAGCTGATGCAAGAAGGATACAGGTTAGTAAAATGGGATGGACGGTACGTGAGTGCATGCCGTTTACGATGGGTGGGCTAACCATGCGCCAATAGAACGCCTGTGGTTGTTGTGGACGAGGAGAGAAGGATAATAGCGGTTCTAGCAGGACGCCCCTTGAGTGCAGACTGGGGCGAAGTGAACAGTCGGATTAGCTCTTTGCTGAAGGAGGCGAGTGTCAGCGCTAAACAAACGAAGAAAGAACGCAGGGGTAATTTTGCCTCGTTGTCTTTTGGACTATCCTACGGCACAGGTCGGCTTGCAAGTACCCATCTTAGTCAATACAGGCATGCGTTTGACTGGTTAAGGCCCTAGGTTCCTGGAAACCTTTCGCATTGTCCTGAAATGCGAAGGCTGATCGACAGCATTAGAACGGATAGCTCTGTTCAGCGAGTGGCGGGGTTCATGAGCAGTAAGAGTCATAAACTACACGAGTGAATGAGCTCATCCCACCGTTTTGACAGGTTGCTTCGGATCTTATGCCCCAAAGCTGTGGGCGGAATACAGAGGCAAGCTGCAGAGTCTTTTTGAAAGCGACCCTGGCCTTCGTCGAAACTTCGAGAATAGCGTATTTCCCACTGCAACGTTCAACTGTGGGGATCGGGTCGTTACGACGGAGCACGTGGATAGCACAAACGTTCCGTTTGGGCTTTGTGCGATATTTGCATGCGGTAACTTCAACGCGGTTGAAGGGGGGCACCTAATCCTCTTTGATTTGAAGCTGGCGGTTGAGTTCCCAGCCGGGTCTACTGCGATTATTCCCTCCGGAACAATACGCCATGGAAATGCTGCAATTCGGCCGGAGGAAAGCAGGCAGTCGTTTACGCAGTATTGTCCGGGTGGTTTATTGCGTTGGGTAGATTACGGGTTTCAACCGGTGAAGTCCAACCCATCCCTCAAGGCTTGGTTTGACAAAAACCACGAGGTCCGTTGCGAACGTGCTCTAGGGTTGTTCTCTAAAGCAGATGAGCTCGTGGGGGATTATCAGGAGATCTTTGGTTTTAAGAGCGAGTTGTAACGAATAGACACACCTAACAGGACCGCTTCAATGGTTAGTGAGCTCAACACGCGGTGTAGGGCAGCGAAAGCCCGCCCTGGCTTTGTGCGTTCCGTTGTAGCTGGTGCAGGGCAGTTGAGTTGGCAGGTACTTAGAAGCTATGCCTCAACTACATGAGGCTGTCATCGTGCTCGGTGCTTTTGTTTCTCCGACGTTAACCTAACTGCAGTGGCTACCCGCGGTGCCTCGTTTTGACAAAAGGGGTTAGTCTCATGGTGGAAGGGCCCGTGAGGGCACGCTTATTACGCTGGGAGCGCAAAGTTTCTGAAGCGGTTGCGACGCGAACCCAACGTAGCCAAATGTAACCCTACCATCCATCCTGATACAGGAGATCCCGCGCGGTCCCCACCCTTGCATCGCGGTTGTTGGATGGGGGGTCGAAACGGGAGTGTTTTCAAGGAAGCGCAATTGACGCCGGGGCGGTTAGGGGAGAAGGGACGTTGCGCACTTGGTGGTAAGGGTCCAAGTTAGAAAGCGCATAGGAATGATTAAACGTCGTGTTAGGACAAAGATAGCCGGCTATGCGGTGTTACGCGACATTTACAGCGTAAATTGATGCTGATCGTGCGTGGGGGCATGGAGTCGATTGAGGAAGGCGCGTGCTGTGGTGGTCTGTGCGTTAAGCGGGTGGCCTCCGCGTTGTTGAAAGGAGGTGACGGAGGGCTGTGGTTCGGGAGTCATGCTCGCATTTGACCGGCTTCTTCTAACGATCGCTCTCAACGCCCTCAGACAGGCGCAGCCATCGTCAAAACGTTCCTCACGAATGTTGCTACGCCATGGCGGCAGTTGTCATCCCCAGTGAAGCGGTCCCCCGTGCTTGTTGGCCGCCGTGGATCTCCCTCAGCTCCGCCACCCTCGCACCCACGACGGCACAGGTTTGCAAGACGATCTGCCTATGCTGCAGTAATACTCGGCGCTCTCTAGCTCCTCGACCGGGAATTTAATGCTTCCGCAGTCCGGCGTAACTTTCGCACCCTTTGTACGGTGAGTATGCCTTCTCGGACTCGTCTGTCAATTCGCAGTCCAAAGCTGGTTTTCAACCAGCGCCCCTTTGTTTCATGGCGGTAGCCGCTTTCGAACCCGCAGCAGACCGCGTCCATTCAACGAATTCATGGTCGGAAACAACCCGTAGCACTCCCCGCGCCGTTCATGCCTTTGAACCCTGAGCTGGGAGTCGAGCTCGCTTTCGTTTCACACCCTTTCCCATGACATCCCGCTTATTTGTGTTCGCATTTATATACGCGTGTGTTTTTCCCTAGCGTGCCGTGCCTAGACTAAAAGCTCAACCTCCAGCCTGAAAAGACATACCAAACCCCACAACTTCACGCGCACGTGGGGGACGGGATGCGTAACCTCCTCACCTCCAACGGCGGTCCCTGCGTTGAAGTAGGTATGCACACTGACGGAGGCAACGTCGTTCTCTGACGCAACGTTCACCCTGCCTTGCTTCCAGGCCAGGCCATCGGCGCTAATCCATCCTTGCTGCCGCGCCCTATGCAGGACAAATTTGCACGCCTGTTCGACGACACGGCCAAGATACCCCACTCTGCCACCCTGCCTGTCTTTCAACCTCAGTTTTGTCGCCCCCCCGCAGGTTCTGACGAGATCTTTGATGCACTTGAAGAAGACGCGATCGCGACTGCCGGCGTTGCCCAAGTCCACCGCGCCAACCTTAAAAGCGGCGACTGGGCGGCAGTCAAGATCCAAAAACCGGACGTGACAAAACAGATCGAACCGGATCTCGGCGCGTTCCGTACGGCGACGTGGGTGTTCGAGAGCTGGATATTTTATCTCCCTGTCCGTTTTGCTTTCGGTGCGTTGTTTTTCTCCCCCTTACTTCTTTCTTCAGATGAAGAACGAGTTATCCACACCGCACGCAGGTTTTATCAACAGTCACCTAAAGCAGGAGCTAGGCTTTGTGCAAGAAGCACGGAATGTGCGCGTCGCTGCTCGGCTTATCGCTGCCAAACCACGTGCCTCTGGCAAGGCACGTATGCCCAAGGCGCTCACTGCCGAATGGATCTACGGCGTGCGGTTAAGCGACTGTGCGGCAGTTCGAAAAACGATGGGAGAGGAAAACCAGGCAGTAGCTTAACATCAGCGAACGAGTTTACATCTCGTCCTCCAGGCCCTCTTCGATCATCTTTGCGCATTCCTTGTAAGTCGCGAACGTAGGCAAGGTCATCCGTTTCCTGCGTTTGGCTTGGCTCTGGCCCGTTCTCTTGCGCTTGTCGCCGCCGTTGATTCCTCCCCGTTCATCATCGCTCTCCCCTGCTTCCGCGTCCGAACCGCCGTATTCAACGGGGCCATCCGGAACGGGCGATGCACCGCGTTCGCCAAGTTCCTCTCCATCAGCGCCTGTTTCGGGTTCTTCTTCACCCTCGTCGCTCGAGTTGCCGGATCCGTCAAGATCAGGCAGTAGTTCACCACCATCTTCCAAGAGTTCGTCGTCTCCCTCCTCACGCGGCACGGTAGCTCGCATAGCCTGACAGTTTACGTGAGAATATGAAACAGAGATACGTCAGCATTCGTACCTTCCATACGGCATCTTCTTCTGCCTCGCTGGACCCCCCCCCCC
>QFEI01002045.1:6827-21123 GCA_003316145.1 Neoboletus magnificus | reverse complement strand
CACTTCTCCTGTTTAAGTGATGACAATGGCAGTATTGGGAATTCAATCACAATCACTCAAAGTGAGCTAATTATCTTGCTTGCAAGGTCTCTGGAGGGTTGAAATTGTCCCACTTTTCTGGTATCATTACCATTTTCTCCCACAAAGGCATCAAGGACACCCTTTGATGGGTGGACAACTTTGTTTTCTTTCACTATCCTCTCCCTTCTTCCCCTACAATTCAGTTGTCATTTTCTTTCAATGAATCCCTTATCTTTAGTATTGCAGAGGACCTTGGTTGGCCCTGGTCCCCCAGCAAACATATTCCCTTTGCTTCCACCTTTCCATATCTTGGCTTTGAGTGGGACTTGTCAAACAAATCAGTTTCCATTCCCCTCAAGAAACAACAAAAGTACCTTGCACGTCTCGAAGCCTGGGTTCCAGGAGCCTCTGTCTCCTTGAGGGACACCCAAGGTGTTCTGGGGTGCCTACAGCACTGTACCCTTGTTCTCTCAGACAGCCACTCCTGCCTCCCCTCCCTCTATCACTTCTGTTCCTCTTTCAAAGACCCTCAGAACCCATTTGTCAAGCATCACATTCCAAAAGACACCCTCACCAACACTGACTGGTGGTGTTCCCAGCTCAGCACAGCCTGATGTGGTACATCAATCTCTTTACCGCCCACACCTCTTCCTTTTCCAATATTCATTGACGTATCGTCTTCCTTTGGCATCAGCTTATTCTTGGACAGCCACTGGCTGGCCTGGAGGCTATTAGAAGGTTGGCATAGTGATGGTTGCAACATTGGCTGGGCCAAGATGGTTGCCATCGACCTGGGCTTATGCACACTCATTCACTCCAATTACCATGGCTGTCATTTTATTTTCTACTCAGATAATCAGGGTGTTGTTGGCACCCTAAAATCTGGCCGCTCTTGTAGCTCAGCTCAAAATACTGTTTTTAGACACATCGTTTCAAACTTCTGCCAACACAACATTTGGCTTTCAGTGAAGTGGGTTTGTTCAGGGGATAATCTTGCTGATGGTGCCTCTCGAGGTTCCTTTCCCCTGGCCTTATGTTTTGATTGTCCTCCACCTTTATCTACATACCTCAAACCTTTCGTAGCTCTTGCCTAACCCTTGCTATTCAACTGTGGTATCTTCTTGCCCATGCACATGTACTCTGTATGTTTTCTCGCATACAACCTGCATTCCATAGTTTTGACCCTTTGCAATGGCATTCACATGTCATAAGTTCGCTCCACATGTTTCCTCTCACTTGCCACCATGGACCTTGCACTCTCAAATCTCACCCAAGAATTCTCATCCATCCTGGCCTTACTCTCCAATGGATTAAACTCTACTTCTCTCTCCTTTGCAGCCAGATCCCGTGTCCAGTTCACCTTTGACCATGCATGGGCAGATTCAACCCTTTCCAAATACTGTGGGGTAATCACCCTTTTCCACACCTTCTGTGACTCTGAACAGATCCCTTGCAGGTTCTGCCTTCCTGCTAGTGAAGATCTCTGTGCATTTGCTGCCTCCTGTGTGTGCTCCATCGCAGGCTCCACAGTCAAATCCCACATTGCCACCCTCAAAGCATGGCACATATACAACAATGCCCCTTGGTTTGGCAGTGCCTGCTTATGCTACATTCTGCATGGGGTGGAAAATCTCACCCCTACCCATTTCAGGCACCCTTCTCGGCCCCTGATTACAAGGTCAATGTTAATCATCCTTGCCTCTCACCTATCCAGCTCTGATCCATTTGATGTATGCTGCCTTGTGGCCACATCCTGCACCATGTGGGCTCAGCTCTGTTTGGGTGAAATTCTCTCCCAGTGGGAGAACTCTTTCACCCCCTCAAAGGTTGTCTGCAGACTCCACTTGGGACCCCCATTCAATGCAAATGGCTCATGTATCTGTCACCTTCCTTTCACAAAGGTTGCCAAATTCAAAGGTGAAGATGTTTGCATCTGCCACCAAAATAACAGTTCAGACCTGATTTCGGCTCTTAATGTCCATTTACGCATCAACAACCTCCTGCAAAACTTCCCACTATTCTCTTACCTCTTGCCCTATGGCTGGCACTGCTTGTCCAAGAGGAAACTTTTATCTCGCTGCAACTTGATCTGGTCTCGCCATGGCATTTCATCCTCCTCAGGTCACTCTTTCTGCATTGGAGGCACAATGGAGCTATTGCTCTCTGGGGTCCCCCCAGACATCGTAAAGGCACTCAGCCGCTGGTCGTCTGATGCGTTTCTCCACTACTGGATGTTACATTTTGTTCTGTTCTCTTTTCCTTTTGCTGCTTTCATGGACTTATCTTTCTTTTCACTCAATTACTCATTCTATCCTCGTCATCATCCATTTCTCTCGCATCCTCCATAATTGAGCTTACATCCTCCATAGCCTCATATTCATTTCCATTTCATTTTCTCTCTTGTACTCACACTTGCCCTAAACCACTTTGAGCCATACTTAAACTTGACATCAATACCATGTAACAATAAGCTAGATCTTACCTTTCTACCTGTATACAACCACTCTCCCTCGTCTTAGACCTTTCAAAAGCTTGAATGTTGCTCGACGTCCTTTTTGTTCTTGATCTTCTTGAACTATTATCTTGGGATTCCCTTCTCTTGCAATCTCTTGTCTTCATCATTTAAAGAATCCCCTTGACAACCATCCTTGTCCATTGCACCAAGAGGAGTTCCCCTTGTCAATGTTTGATCTAGAATCCTTGACTCTACACATTGAGCTCTCCCTCTACCTATTGAAGGTCTACATTTGCAGCCTAACCATGGACAGTGAAATGACCCAAAGATCCAGTGAAGGACTCTAGGCGGACACATAGAGGCAAAAGACCAATGGAATGGAATAGGGGACACTAGTGTTGGAAATGGACACTAGTGGAGTCCTAAGACCAGCTTAGCACTAGGATTGACCTAGTGGTTCTGAGGAGGATCTGAGGGGAAACTCCAAGGAGAACTAGACTGGTGATCCAGTGCTAGAAATCCCTGGTCTTATATAGACTTTCTACGGTATGTACATGTTGTGGCGGGATCGGAGATCTGTATCTGTAACCAGCAGGCCCTGTGCCCTAAGGGACGTGGGGTTCTGTAGAATATGAAATGGAAAGCGTTATCGTCCAATGGCGATAATGTATCATAAGGGCATCAGTCAGCATGACTCCGTCCAAGTCAAGGATGACTGAGCAAAGGGGAGTCGTCCAATGGCAGAAAGACGCATCAGTAAGCATGCCAAGAGCATGACTGAGCAATCGTGGATGGGCCAATGGCGATAAAGGATCACATAGCCTCCAGGGCTGTGTGGAATGGAAGGGAAGCTATGAGTCACAAAGAAGGTGACGTCATAGATAAGGAGTCAGAGTGAGTCATAGTGACTCATCTGATGACATAGGGTGTATAGCCATCAGGGCTGTGCAAAGTCTAGAGTGGTCACGTGACTCGAATGTCTAAGTAGGCGTGAGAAAGTGTCACGTGACGCGAAAAAGAAATGGATGAGTCTCGGAAAGACTCTGTGACGGTACCGGACCGTAACACTACCCCCTCTCTAAAAATCAGATTCCAGACGATTGAAGGGTGTTTCTTTTTTCGTGATTTTGGTAAGTGGTTCCGGCCGCTTGCAGAAGAGGAGCAGGAATTGCTCCGGTGGAATCGTCAACGCTCTGGGCGCTGATGGATGGGAAGTGTGGTAGTCACGCAGCGCGTCTGCTGCATGTGTGAGGTGCGATCGCGGTTCCCAGGTGCGATTGGTTTCATCATAGCCCCTCCAGTGGACTAGATACTCCAATTTCTTGTTTTTGAACCAAGAGTCAACGATGTAGTCGACTTCCCATTCGTTGTCTCTGTCCTCTGTGACAGCAACTGGTCCAGGGCGGTGCGAGGCCTGGCCATCCATACGTTCCTTGTATGGCTTGATGCGTGAGACGTTTACGACGGGGTGGATCTGCATTGATCTCGGGAGTTTTAATTTTACAGCATTGGATCCTGCCAATGCGATGATCTGGAAGGGACCTAGCCAGCGTTCGCTGAGCTTCCTTGAAGCGCGCGTAAGGCATAGGTTTTCCGTCGAGAGCCAAACCTGTTGGCCAATCTTGTACTCTGGTGGTACAGACCTGTGTTTATCCGCAATGAGCTTCGTCCGCTCTTGCGCTGTCTTTAGGTTCTCTTTGACCGTCTCCAGTATTGAGGCCATGTCTGATCCAAAGGTCTGAGCCGCCAGGGCTCGATTGGATGAGATGGGTTCAATCCCTATTCTCGGCTGATATGACCGTGTGACTTCGAAGGGTGACTTCTTAGTCGAGGAGTGGGTCTTCAAGTTTATACTGAATTGGGCGAGGGCCAGCCAATTGCTCCATGCATCCTGCTTGTCAAAGCAGAAGATGCATAGGTATTTTCCAACTTCCTTGTTGACAATCTCTGATTGTCCGTCGGTTTGAGGGTGGAAGGAAGTGGAGAGTTTCGTCTCGATGCCCAGTGCCTTGTTAAGCACCAGCATAACTTGGGACACAAACTGGGGGCCTCTGTCCGAGGTGATAGAACGTGGAAGACTGTGGTGCTTCCAGACGTTATCGAGGAAGAGCTTCGCCGTATCGAGGGCGGAGCATTTCTCTGAGCATGGAATTAGTTCCACCTCTTTGGAGAGTCGATCAACGACTGTGAGGATTGCTGTAAATCCGTGGGAGTCGGGTAACCCCGTAATGAAGTCGGATGTAATGTGCTCCCAGGGGGTATTCAGTATAGGCAACGGTTGCAACAGCCCTGCTGGTGCTAGGTTCGTGCCTTTGAATCGTTGACACGTTTCGCATCTAGCGATGTAGTCACGAGTGAATGTAGCCATTCCTGGCCAGTGGTAGTTGCGTTCCAGCAACTCTATGGTCTTCTCATAGCTGGGGTGTCCAACTATGGGGTTGTCATGATGCTTCTCCAGGATCTCCATCCTGAGAAGGTTCGACTCTGGTATGTAGAGTCGTCCACGGTTGTCGTACAGACATCCATCGCGTTCCTCGCTGATGGTATGCTTTTTCTGTAGCCGCTGCACTTCTGCTTCGCTGAGCAGGCAAGTTGCATTGAAGATTTTCTGTTTTATTGTGGACCCATCATCCGTGATCAAGATACCAGATCTGATCTTGTCCGGGGATATGATGACAACGGCTTTGTTGTCCTCTTCGATTCCTTCCATGTGGTCTTCTTGTCTAGAGAGAGCATTGGGCTTGCCCATGGATGGTCCTGGTTTGTAGTGCCAAGACATGTTGAATCGGGAGAGGTACATTGCCCACCTCGCTTGTCGTCTGTTGAGGTCCTGCCTCATCATGAACCATTGAAGGTTCGCGTGGTCGTTCCAAATCTTGAATTGGAACTTTGCACCTTCTAAATGGTGCCTCCACTGTTCTAGGGCTTTGATCACTGATAACATCTCTTTATCAGCGATTGGATAATTCCGCTCCTGCAGAGTCATCGCATGGGAGGAAAAGGCAACGGGGTGCCAGGTTCCTTCCTTTTCTAGGGACAGAACTGCGCCTGTCGCGAAATTGCTCACGTCGCATTCTAGTCTATAGTGACGGGTGTCGTCAGGGTAGGCGAGAACCGGAGCAGTAGTGAATGCTGCTTTGAGTGTCTCAAACGCCATGTTCTGCGGTTCTTCCCATCGGTAGGGCTCGTCCTTCCTCGTTAGGTCGTGAAGGGGTCTAGCCACCTTCGCATAATCCTTGATGAACCTTCAGTAGAAGTTCGCCAAGCCTAAGAAGCTTTGGACAGCTCTGACTGTCTTCGGGATTGGCCATTCCTGGATAGCTTTTGTTTTGTCACCTTCCATCGAGATGCCGTTTTCTCCAACGATCATCCCTAGGAAATCTACTTCCTTGACGGAGAAGGTGCATTTTTCGGGTTTAACGAAGAGGTCGTTTTCCTGCAACCTGTGAAGAACTTCTAGCACGATCCTGTCGTGTTCTTCCTGGTTGTCCGTCTTCGTGAAAATGAGTATATCATCTATATACACGACAACAACATCGTGCATGTCTGCGAAGATGTCATTGACCATCGCCTGGAAGGTCGCAGGGGAGTTGCAGAGTCCAAAGTACATAACAAGTGGCTCGAAGGCTCCATGGAAGCAGGTGAAAGCTGCCTTCCATTCATCGCCTTCCTTGATGCGCATGTTGTTGTACCCCCATCTGAGGTCCATCTTCGTGAATTTCTTGGCTCCTCTGAGCCGGTCAACCAGCTGCGCGATCAACAGCAGTGGGTAGTTGTTTTTGACCGTGTGTTCATTGAGGTATCGGTAGTCCTGTACCATACGCTTCTTTCCATCTTTCTTCGGAACAAAGAACACAGGGGATGTTTGAGGGGACTTCGAAGGTCGGATGTAACCTTTGGCGAGTTGATCTTCTATAAACGCCGTGACTTCCTCCTGTTCCTGCGGAGAGAGTGGGATAATCCTTCCCTTCTTGGGTACATAACCCTCCTTCATTTCGATAGCATGATCCCATGGTTTCCGTATGGGCATCCGCTCGGATTCTTTTTTCGAGAAGACTTCCAAGTATTGGTGGTACACGCGTGGTACCATGTCTTCCGCGGTTTTCTGTTTTTCTTCTGTTTTTGGTTTTTCTAAATGCTTGATGGCAGCATAGACAGCTTCATCATCGTTCTCCATCTCTTCATGCTGGGGTCTATCCTGGAGGTCTTGACAATGGGTAGGGCATCGCGTCATCTTGACCGATCCTCTAGTCCAATCTATCTCCAGATTGTGCCTTTTCAGCCACGAATATCCAAGGATGAACATGTTCTTGCCCAAGTCTGTGACTTCCGCCAAGATCAGCTCGCGGTGTCCATCAAACTCTAGCACTAGCTCCACCGAATGGGTAATTGACCCTGCAGAGTTCTTCGTGCCATCCACGTTGTAAACGGGGATAGGTCGCCGTAGTGGGGTGAGGGGAATCCTGTTCTTCTCTGCCCATGCTCGGTCGACGAATATGACGTTGGCACCTGAATCTAGCAGTGTGTCTGTCGTTATGAAGTTTTTTGCTGTTTTTGGTGAAACCCTGATAGTCATCAGGACTTCCTTTTCTATTTTGGTATTCCTGACAAAGATGCCGTCTGGGAATTGAGGGGTAAAAGGTGTTGAGGTGGGATTAAGCACGGGTTTCCTCCCGTCACCAACCATCTTGGTAGGTTGCCCAATTTTGAGAGTTGAAATATCCTTCTGCGTTCCAGAAGGGGTCTGCTGCGTTCCAGCAGAGGTCCGGTCCTCCACACACCCAGATACATGTGTCGGACCTAAGCTTTTCCCGCCTTCGAGGCAAGGGCTTCATAATCTTGGAACCAAGCACGTGCCTCGTTCAGGGACATGCCTTGGATCGATTGATGCCATGAGGTGCCCAGCACCTTGGCAGTGTTCTTCGGCCTCTCGGGTTCATCCTGAATCTCCGTGATGCGAGTGTCCCGCACTCCTGGCCATGCAGGGGATCATCCTCCTGCCTTCGCCTTGCCTTTACTTCTCTTGCACCTAGAGAAGTGGCCTCCGCCGTAGAACTTGCAGTCGCCACACTGCAGCTTTGGCTTGGGGCAGTCTTCGCTATAGTGCCCCTTGCCCTTGCAGTTGTAGCACATCGTCTGCAGAGTGGCGGTTCTCGTGGTGTGGGTGTCTATGATGTTCACGACGTCCTCGTCGACATCCATAGCGTCCACGTCCATGGCATTAGGGTCGTGAGTCTGCACCCTATCTGCCGTTCCTCAGGACATCAGCCTCAGTAGCTGCTTTCTCATCCCAGCCTCCTTCAGATCATTCTTGAAGGTGGCGATCTCTGTGTACCGACCGTTTTGCAGGATTAGTCTCATGACTATCTCCTTGTCGGCATTCTGCTCCAGCAACTCTATAAGGCGATCCTCTGGATACTCCGCCATAGCTTGGTACGTCTCGAATCTCATCAAGAATGTATCCATGTTGCTGCTTCCTTGTCTCAAGGAAGTGAGAGCGCTTCAGTTCCAGTCCTTCTCTGTGCTGGACCGGAAGTGGTGCTCGACCAGTTCCCGGAATTCATTCCAGTTCGTGAAGCTTGGTCGGCCGCTCAACATAGCTGAGAGTTGAGCTCGTGCGAATGCACCGGCTTCTCCGCCAGTCATTCTTGACAACATGGCTCGTGTCGCGTTCGATCCGAATAGTGCGAGTGGGTTCGCATCGCGCCAGGCGAGGACCTTGATCCACCATTCTTCGAATGCCTTTCCGTGTGACCCATCAAAGGTACCAGGGTCTGCGAAGATCTTGGAGAGTTTGTCTACCGCATTGGCTCCAGGCCCCGTCGGTATGATGGGTGGTATCGCATCCATCTGTTTCTCCAGCTCTGCCATATCCTCGGCGAGCTTCGTGTTCTTAGCCTTCTCGGCAGCTAGAACGTTCTCTTGGTGCTCCATATAGAGCCTCAGCTGTGTTGCTAATTCGCCCCACGCTCCGACTGTGCCCGACGCTTCCGTTAGCGCAGCTGCGAGGTTGGGGGGAAGTGACGTCATGGTATCCTTCTAGGGTGGCTTCTCGCTTCCTTCTAGGCTTGATGACGTACGTCACGGTATCCTTCTAGGGTGGCTTCTTGCTTCCTTCTAGGCTTGGTGACGTGTGGTGCTAGATGGCTCTCCTCCTTGGACAGGTAGCGTAACCTCCTCGACGAGCGTGGACAAGCGCTCCGGGTTCTCTGTTCCACAAGGGGTGTTCGGTACCTCCATGCTTCGGCCGTCCTTCTTACAGACACGGCTGCTCCTTCAGGCCTAGACCTCTCCGAGGTCAGTGATGGCGGAAGGAAATGGCTCACGGGACCTATCAGTGTTCGCGACGCTACTCCTGCTGAGTACGCCCGTAACGGTGAGGTGGCTTCGTTGCTCTGGCCTTGCTTGGCTCTGGCCTATCCCTAGCTGGATAGTGGTCCTCCACTCGACGATCTTCACCTGTCTAGGCGCTCTGCGCAGTGTTGGTGATCTTCTCGGTGTGAGTGACGGCTCCTTCGTTCGTCTGTGGCACCTTGTGACGAAGGGCAGTGTGTCCGGGTAGAGTTAAAGCTTGATGCGGTTAGCCTTGTGGGTCTGCTGCACCAAAGAGTAGTCTAGTTCTAGTGAAACGACCCAAAGATCCAGTGAAGGACTCTAGGCGGACACATAGAGGCAAAAGACCAATGGAATGGAATAGGGGACACTAGTGTTGGAAACGGACACTAGTGGAGTCCTAAGACCAGCTTAGCACTAGGATCGACCTAGTGGTTCTGAGGAGGATCTGAGGGGAAACTCCAAGGAGAACTAGACTGGTGATCCAGTGCTAGAAATCCCTGGTCTTATATAGACTTTCTACGGTATGTACATGTTGTGGCAGGATCGGAGATCCGTATCCGTAACCAGCAAGCCCTGTGCCCTAAGGGACGCGGGGTTCCGTAGAATATGAAATGGAAAGCGTTATCGTCCAATAGCGATAATGTATCATAGGTGCATCAGTCAGCATGACTCGGTATGAGTCAAGGATGACTGAGCAAAGGGGAATCGTCCAATGGCAGAAAGACGCATCAGTAAGCATGCCAAGAGCATGACTGAGCAATCGTGGATGGGCCAATGGCGATAAAGGATCACATAGCCTCCAGGGCTGTGTGGAATGGAAGGGAAGCTATGAGTCACAAAGAAGGTGACGTCATAGATAAGGAGTCAGAGTGAGTCATAGTGACTCATCTGATGACATAGGGTGTATAGCCATCAGGGCTGTGCAAAGTCTAGAGTGGTCACGTGACTCGAATGTCTAAGTAGGCGTGAGAAAGTGTCACGTGATGTGAAAAAGAAATGGATGAGTCTCGGAAAGACTCTGTGACGGTACTGGACCGTAACAGACAGAGTGTAACACTGGTGCTCCCTCGAGCTCCTAGCTCCCCTCCACGTGGAGAACATCACTCTTGCAGGTTCCTGCCCCTTGCTCTCCTAGTTCCACCATGCAGTCTCGCCTTCCGTGGGGTCAGGTTGGTTTTTCTCTCTTTCACCTTCTTTTTCCTTATACTGCAGCTTCACCTGCCTCGTGTTTTGGGTCAGAGTTCGCCACTCTGGCTCTTTGCACATCCTGGGCAGTCAGCATAGGTTCCCGGGCTCAGATTTCCTCAGCCCAAATCTGTCCTGGGCTATGCCCAGCCTACCCAAGAAAGGCCTGTCTCACGAATGGACCCATCCCACATAGTCCATATCTCCACATAGTCCTTGTATCACAGTAGCTAGCACCCTCTAGACATCTCTGGCCTGAAATGTGAGCATCAGCCATCAATAGCATATTGATGTCAGATGTGAGTTTTCGGGCTCCAACGACAAGGACTATAAGATGTGTAAACATGTGTTTATGCATCTTGATCCGCTTCCTCAATGTCAGCTCTTTCTTCTCCTGGCTTCAGCAAGTGCCTTTTCACCCCACCCACCAGTGTTTCCCTTTTCTCTCTGTTTTCTTTCTTTTATCCTTTTTGTTGGCATACCTTCCTGTGTGGAGGGTTGGAGTTCGCTGCTCTGGCTCTCTGCACATCCCAGTCAGTTAGCATAGGTTCCTGGGCTCAGATTTCCTCAGCCTGGACCTATCCTGAACATAACTTCATGTGATGCTAATTTCACATCAGTTTGTGCACCATATTTGCATCTTCTATTTGGGGTGACATTTTTTTTTCTCATTTTCTATAGTCACATAAATGTCATGTAATCTGTTTTTTTTGTTAGGTAAGCATGAGGGCTATGTGCACAATTTCCCAACTACCCTCCTCTTTGCAGCTAAATGTTGTTTCAATGGCTCTGTTTGATTTTCTGTGCTGCATCTCACCAAGATGCCCTTGGAGGCATTATACCAACTTGAAATCAAGCAATATGAGTGTTTGTGTGTACAGACTGGATGTCTTTTAGATGTGATGTGTCAAGTCTTTGCAGTGAATGTCTTTGCAGCTTTGCTGGAATATTTTGCATTGATGGTATCATGATTGGTACAAGCTACCACACAATGGTGCAGAGGGCAACAAAAAGAATGTAGTAGAGAACTTACTACAATGTAGAGCAAGAGTTGTTTTTTGTAAAGAGCAAAGAGCCTGTCCTTATATACTATAGATAGATAAGGTTAAAGAGGAGAGTGAGTCATGGGGCTAAGGGTATGATGTCATGCTGACTGAGCAATGACATCACAAAAGTTATGAGACCATGAGTTAGTAATAACATTACAAATTTGGGCTATGATATATCATGATGTTAGATGAGTCTTGAATGACTCAGAATAAATCTATCATAAAAGTCCATAAAAGATAGGGGTAAGAATGAAGAAATATGAAGAGTGTATACTGATAGAAGTATAGTGACAACTATACAGTGGCTCAAAAAAGTGTCCCAATGTTAGGCTATTTTGAAAGGACTTGACATTTGAAAAGGAACCAGAAGGAATTAGCTATACCACTTGTATAGTCATTAATAGCCCTAACACTTGCCTTGAATATGAGCTATTAATCATGTGATTTGGAAGTCATGTGATTATAATATGACCATTTCAAAATGACATGTCATTTGGACATTTTTTTGAGCAACATTTCTATTCTACAATTTTAGTATTTGGTATATCCTCCCTTTGCTTTTATCACTGCCTCTAGCCTTTTAGGCATGGTCTCTATCAAGCTTTGACATTCCTCAACCTCTATCTTGCCCCATTCCATTTTAATTCTCTTTCAAAGCTTTCAAATCTCTCTAAATGGTGTTGCATGGCTTTTGAATTTTTTTTTTGAGGATTTGCCAGAGATGCTCAATAGGATTGGGGATTGGGGATTGTGCTGGCCAATTCAGAACCTTGACTCCTTGAGATTCCAGCCATTCTTGGGTCCTTTTAGAGATGTGCTTAGGATTATTATCTTGTTGAAAGATAATGCTCTTCTCAGGAATTCCAGAATTTTCCATGGTGGGAAGCAGATTGTCCTCCGAAATAGGGACATGCTGCCCAGCATCCATCCTCTCTTCTGCCTCTGCAGGGATTTCCATTCCATTCCATCCCATGCATCACCAAACCATCAAGGAACCTCCTTCAAACCTTGTGCTTCCTTGTCTTGTAGGGACTTTCCTGCCACTTTCCACACACATTTCCTTTCATCTGGCCCAATCCTATTGATCTTGGTCTCATCTAACCAAATAACCCTAGTTCAGTCCTCCACAGTCCAGTATTGATACTTCAGAGCAAAGGCCAATTTATATTTCCTATGCCTAATAGACAGGAGTGGCTTCTTTTTCTTGACAACAGCCTTGAGAGATGTAGACTTGAGTACATTGCAGACAGTTTGGCAAGAGACAGGAGAGGAGAGGGCAGAGTTGATAAGATGGATTGCCTGAATAACATTTTCAACCTGGCCAGAGGTAATACTAGAAACAATTCTTCTTCTATCAGCAAGAAAGGGATTGAAAGGACATTCTCATCTGATGTTTTTCTTGTCTGGATGGATCTCATTGATGACCCTGGCCACAATAGATTTCCCTAAATCAGTTTGGGAGGATATCTGCCTACTAGAAAGACCAGATTCAAAGGAAAAAAAAATATTGGCTCTAACAGAGGTAGAAATGGATCTCATGCTAAAATAGAGTTCCCTGGGTATTACAGTCCAGTATTGTCACAAGGTTTTTTGAGACTTAGTCATTTTCATTTTCATTTTCTCTTTTCTCTTCTCTTCTCTATTATCTTTGTCTTCTCATAGTCAAGTCTTTGATCTCTGACTTTAAATGCTGAGGCATTGTGTCCTTAGTAGACTCTTGCATACTTTGTGCCTTAATCTACCCTTTTATAGTTATATTTGTTCTTATATTCATTTCCCAGCTGTGCACAACTTCTTTTCTTTTCTGTCCTATGCAAAGCTATGCCTCATAGCCCTTTTAATTTCTTAATTTCTTTTTCATTTCACATAGCCTTGAAAGCTATGTTTAATGTTCATTCATGACACATACACAACTCATCCTAACCACTAGGGTATAGGGCATGACTATTTAGAGTACATAGCAGTAGATCTGATACAAACATATACATACAATAGAATAATATATAAACCCTTGAGACTTGACCAGGTATTTCCCAGTCTAGTTCTCTTGGACCTTCACCAAAGAGACCCACTCAGAAGTGACTATTAAATTGCTCATTTCTTTATTCTTTATTCTAGTTGCACTGGTGTTTGCCTAGAGGTCATTTTTGACTCTTTGGTGTTTCACCTCTTTCTTGTTTGTCAATCTTATCGATACTGCCCTACACCACAGAATTGCCACTACTGCCAACAATAATCTCCTAATCCTCCTATTACAGTCCAATATCGTTACAAGGTCTTTCGAGACTTAGTCGTTTCTTTTTCTTTCCTTTTCTTATCTGATCTGATCATGTGACCTCACTGATCATCTAATCTTTCATCTAATCTAATCTTCTACAGTCAAGGTTTATGTCCTCTGACTTTAAATACTAAGGCTACATCTTTAGAGACTCATTACCAACTTGGTATCTGAATTATTCCTTTTATAGTTATATTGTTTCCCACATTCATCTCCATGCTATGCACAACTATCTTTCATTTCTGTCCTGTGCAAGGCTATGCCTCACAGCTCTTTTTAATTACCATATCTTCATTTCCATTCTTCACAGCCTTGAAGACTATATTTAATCTCCATTCATGATTCTCTCACAACAGCCACCCCTGACTGTTAGGGCACAGGGTATGACCTTTTATGTCTATGTATCTGTAGATCAGACACAAACATGTACATACTGTTACGGTCCTACCGTCACAAAGTCTTTGCAAGACTTAGTCGTTTCCTTTTTTTCTTCTTATCTTATCTTATCTGATCACGTGACTGATCATCTAATCTAATCCTTTATCTTATCTATTAGTTTCACCTTCATACAGTCAAGACTCACGTCCTCTGACTTTAAACACTAAGGCTACGTCCTTAGAGACTCATCACCATTTGGTGCCTTAATTAAACCTTTTATAGTTATATTGTTCCCACGTTCATCTCCGTGCTGTGCACATCTTCTTTTCATTTCCGTCCTGTGCAAGGCTATGCCTCACAGCCCTTTTTAATTACCATTCATTCGTTTCCACTTCTTCACAGCCTCGAAGGCTATACTTAATCTCCGCCTTGATGGCTCTCACGAAGGCAACCCCTGACCGCTAGGGCACAGGGTATGACCATATACGACTACGTATCTATAGATTAGATACAAACATGTACAAACGAGTAGATAGTATATAAACCCCAAGGGCTAGACAGATAAACTCCAGTCTAGTTCTCTTGGATTTTCCC
>QFEI01002042.1:3392-16055 GCA_003316145.1 Neoboletus magnificus | reverse complement strand
GAATCTGGAAAGGACTCTTTGGAGTCCCCATCGGTCCTTTCGACGTCGTCAAAATCCTCATCCACCAAGTCCAGTGGGACATTCCGGTGCTTGGGTAACGCCTTCAACCGTTCCCGTTCGAGATCAAGAACCTGAATCCGGACCATGTTTTCCCTTCTCCGTTGTTCCCACACACATCTTCTACATCTCCATTACGCTCTCTTGCTACTTTTCATCAACTCATCATTCCAACCAACGTCACCATGCCTGCATTCTTAGTTCTTTTATTTCGGGACCCTTCCTTATAGCATACCCTACTGTATCCCCTTCCTAGATTACTCTGTATGACCGTGGTCTTTAGGATAGTTGGAGTCCCTAGTTCACATTGCTGGTCTGCGGAAAACCTCGCAAATGCGCCAGGGTCGTGTTCGAGGCTCAAGTGAACAAGGTTTAATTATCGAAGCACAGTGGTCGAGTCAAGTTACCATGAGAACACAAGATTAAATGATGGTAGCCAAGGAGGCCAGTGACAACGCAATTCGGATCTGTCAATGGATCATACGGATGGAGCTCAAGAACACTTGCATCCGTCAGGATAACGCAAGTCCAACCAATGAAATGATTGGTACAAAGCCACCAGCCCGAACAACCGCAGATGTCCATGTCATCTCTGTGGTAATTCATATCAGTGACGGAGTGATAAGAATAACTTTGAAGCGTTATCAGACCATCTATGACGGAGAGAAGGGTGATTTTGCTAAGCGTACTCTCACAAGCGTGACCGAGACGAACCTCGAAGCTCGTATTGTACGTCATGTAGATGGGGTGTTGCCGTGGTGAGAGTGCTCCAGATGGCCTAATAGACAATGTTAGGCTGGCGGGTAAGCAGGCACAAAGTGCGCCAAGATAGTTATATAGCAGGGGCAGGACGTCGGGCTGGATGTCGGCACACATGAACGTGTTCCAGGTACTCTGGCGAAGTGGGTACATTTGTATTGTTCGAAGATGGCCGGCCTGACCAGCTGGTTTCATTACGTCCGGGGAACTGGTTCAGTGCTTGGTTCCCGACCGAGCGTTATGAGAGGTACGCGGCATTAAGCCGTCCGACGAAAAACCGATCAGCTCCATTGACAGACCGCTTCTTCGAAGACATTGAGCGAGACAGCCGTTCCTCGGCCTTGAACTGGTTAGCATTGTACATATCATACATCCAATCAGCACGCAAATGGGGTCATTATGTCCGCGTCTTGTGACCCGGTTGCTTCGAAGAGCGAGCGAGGACCCTCCGCTGGTGCCAGCATTTTCCGGTGCAAGCCCTGCCACTGTGTTCTCATGGTGGTTCACGAAAGCTCCATCATTATTTGCAACCCGGTAGCATACCACGCGCAGTCACGTTGAGTGATACTTGAAACAGGTTGTTACCGTAGGCAAAACCTCGTGCTGTACCCACAGGTCTCGACGTTCGACCAGCTCGCAAGCGTTTCGGGACCAATTGCGTGTATCGAGTGACTGAAACAGGCCATCTGCAAAGCAGACGAGTAACGTTATCGCCTCATGACCGTTGAACAATTCCTTCGCAACTAGCGAGCTCTCTCATTGGCTGATGAGCGTCTAACCGATCCCAAAAAAACGTTTTACAGCACAAACCCTGACCTATTCCAAACTGGGTGTCCCCAACTGCTCGAAAACGCGGCGTTTTCTTGTTTTCGGTTTGTAGATGAGCGATCTCTTCCCTCCACAAATGGGGAACGGTGAGAGTTTAAGCAGGTTCACCTTGACAACTCGTCGTCGTCGTCGTCAGCTAAATTCTTATAAATTGTCGGTATCCTTTGCTTCTACTCTACGTCGATCGGGAGATTAGTCCTTGGGCGTTTCAGGGTTCCCACGAAACGGGCTTCAGCTTCGACGACTGACTGTGGTCTCGAAGGTCTCCGTCGGATGCCAAAAGTTACACCATTTTGAGTGACGTACTTGCGAAGAGCAAGATACGGTGGTACATGGTTTATTCTATCAGCACGGCGAGGGTCCTGCCAGTGACAATCCAATTCTTGACCTCAGGCTGACAAATAATTCAGGGCTTCGCTCACTGCAACTCCGGCACCAATGGAATCTGGTGTACCATCACCTTGCTTGACAAGGTTTCTACCAGTCCACCAGCAGACTACAGTAAGTCCCTGGATCCGTCGGCACCAAAGAGCACCTGTCCAACTATCACGCTTCACGAACCAGCTCTGCCAGCCGGCGTTTCCGCAGAGAGAGTGGATGTCTTTCCGCAAACACTTTCAAACTTTGGGGACTCAGGTCCGTAAATTTGTCTGTAAAATTTGACATGCCGAACTTATGCCACGGGTGACGGCACACCGTGTCAAATGCAGAGTGCCGTCTCCAACTCTGCACCAGAGGGTAGGAATACCTCTGCAGATTTGTTCGCGCGTGTGAATCACGCCAACTTCAACCAACCCGCTATTCGCCATGTGCGCGGTCCGGGTCGCGACGTCTGTTGACCCGGCGGCGGCTCAATCTCATACGTTCACGTCCTTGGCTTGTGCTATCTTGCCAAGCAGGTCATCTGCACGACCCTTGTATTGGTTTCTTCATTCCGAAATCAGTCAACGGCGCTCATGTAGAACGACGTACCGGCAGAGCTGGTCTGCTGTGGCTTTCGTAAAATGCGGGCCAAGAACAGACTTCTGAAACGTGACAGTTCTCCGAGCGTGCTGGATCGAACCAAGTGCTTTACCGCATGCACGCCACCTCAAGACCCATACTCTGCTTTTCCTACGAGACGAACATACAGGAGTGGACCCCAAGGACAGTGAGTTTATCCCTATTCGTGTTTGAGTAGTTCACTAACATTCGCCCCCTTGGTCTTTCTTCCAATTGTTATACCCCTTGATACCTCCATGTCGCTCCACTTACTTAGGATCCAGGCCAGCAAGCCGAAGGATGTCGTGGAGGGTGTGGCGAGAGCAGCGAGGCAGAACGTCGATCAGGAGAGCCCACTGGGCCACGAGATGACACCACCCACGAGTACACGGCACCAGGTGCTGCGAGCAGAGTTGATCAGTGCCACGTGCAAGCTGAGAGATCGCGGGGGCACGCAGGCGGGCCCGCACGAACGGGTTTCGAGTCATGGCGACGCTGCAACGAAAGCGTCAATTACACGAAGCCATCACGGAAACGCAGTGTGAATGTAGTTGTCTCAAGAAATCCTTCCAGCAAGCGGGAGTGCTCAGAAGACGAGACGAACGGCGAACGGTAGCGATGACGCGACGGCCTCATGTCCGCCCACTCGTTCTGCACTCCCTATCCATAAACTAAGACTTGTACAGGCTCTATCTGGTTCATCCCAAGTCTGCCGGTTCAACTTGCTTCGGTCTCCTATCCCATACTGGGCACTCCAGGCTCGTCCTCTTATCATCATAGTCATACTCGTGTACTGCTAGTATTAGAAGGTTTCGGTCCAAGGCAAACATGCTCACTGCGGTGTGCTACTGTAGTATACAAATACCTCCACAAACGTTTGTATAGTACGCGGTAGTAAGCACGAAAGCTGGCTGATGTCCCGCTCCTGGCCCACTTGGTCTGACATTTATGTGCCATCGCGTCATCATTCACTCTCATATGTCATGATTGTCATCCTGATTCTAGCACCGTCTGCTTGAGCAGTATGTACATAGAGGATCGTAGACACGACACATTCCCATCTTTTGTTTGGACAAGCGATATATTATGTAGCAACTGACAAGCTGAGCTCTACACATACACTATAGCGGTAACTAGTTACCGACATCCCCACCTTGTCTTCTCCTTTTCTCAGTACACTCGCCGATTCGTGTTCTGTCTTGCCTGTTTCCATCTTCCACGGCGGTTTCCAGCATGGTCCCAGTGGTCACGGCTCTAATTTACAGCCTGGTCGTCCGACACCACGTCTGACATTCCCGATATTTCTCTAAAATCCTTATGGAAAGACCTGTTGACGTCTGGCAAAAAGTTGGTCTATAATGATATAGTACAGCCTTCTCGTGTTGCTCCTCCCCTTGTTCCTGACGTGACAGATAGGGTCGGATAACTTATGAGCATTTTATGAACGGGAGTTCTGCCACCTGGCAAGCTGCATGTCTACCCGGCACGAGCAGCGTACGCAACGCAGTTCACCAGTGTGTTGTCCTGGACATGTCGCAAGCTGTCAACACGGACCTGACGCGCTTGTGGCCCGTGGATGACGGGCTGTGCCGTCGTCGACGGCAATCTATCTAGATGATCGATCTGCCTGGTTTGAGACGTGGTTTGGCCTAATGCTCCAGCCTCTCAAGTAAATTCCTTGCAAATCTGTCGTCCGTGTTTCTCGCGACGGCTACGACTGATTTATATGAGATGGATGGAGATTGATATTGAAGACTATTGATCACCAAAGCTGCACACGGTGAGGCACACCGTCGCCTATACCTAGGGAGGTGCATGTGCGTCCTTACCTGCGAAGGACTCCATCAGCAAGTGAGCTCTTGGGTGAGATTCTCATCCGTGATGACCGGGTATGTATTGTGGCCAGTCCCGGCCATCCAGGACAATTGTAATCACCTCAAATATGAATCTATAATCGGATCCAGCCTACGTTTTCCTGGTCGAAATACAGATGTGACAGCGCTGGTGCTTCGAGTGTGATAGTGAAGCCTGCACAGATCCACGCGGAGTAACTCGAGTAAGGTGATCAAACATGTTGTTGGCATGGCAGGTCTCACAGGGACATGCGTCTGACATGGGAGCATTCTTGGAGGCTGGCTGCAAAAAGATGAAATCGACAACAGCTCACGAGGGCGGGATGAGTCACCTGCTGCTTTTCTCGTCAAAGTATCAGGAAAAAAGATTCTCGAGCTTCCTTTTTGACAGCCCATCCTCCGATGAAAACTCCCGTGGGTTGAGTTCTATGGAACCGGGGGGCAATAAAACTTGACGTTCCACACTGTCTCCGCAGAAGCAGGCATCTATGACGCCGGAGATTCAGGCTCCGGAGCGATCATTGCACCCCGCCATTACCTGGGCCCGGTGGATCCATCAGAAGCGGGGTTCTTCGATGCATGCCGTAAGGAGCCATCCCAACACCACCATCCTACGTATAAATTAATCTTCATTCCTATCGGATCATCACTTGCCAATCGAACGTCGATTGAGCAGTCAAACGTTTCACGCAGCGATTTTCCTGAATCGTCGGGGCGGAGCATCATCACCTCTTGCCACTACTTGGCTTTGATGAATCGGCCGTCCGGACGCATCGGCAACGTAACGGTTCTCGAGCGGAGGATACTTGATCCCCAAATGCGTTGACGTCGGCACATTTTGACAAATATTCGCCGCCCATGCAGATTGTGCCTGCAGAAGCACTGAAAACATTAGAAAACCTCGCCGTACACCAGTCCAGTGACCACCCTTTTCCGTTCCGCAATGGATATTGAATGTGTGAATATATGGACTGGTTTGACACTATGGTTTGCGTCCGACGCGTTTAGATCCGGGACGTTTCTCCATTCCATTCCATGTCACATGCGATGGGGTAGCAATCGACGGTGCAGTCAGCTGCGGCACGAGCGGACAAGAGTTGACTTGCTTCGCGGGAGACTGGTAATTCTAACCCCATCTTCTGTTGTTATGGCCAGGAGGAGACACGACGTGTGGCCAGATAGATCGTATCCCCACGGATTGATGTAAAGCCAGATGGACTCAGCTGACCATTAATTACACACAATTCCAGTCGGGACGGAAGCATGCTGACGGTATTAGTAGTTCATTCTACAAGGTTAGGAAGAGTACGCACATTGACTGTGACCATTTGGGTAGTTTATTCCTTGCGCTCTAGCAATGAGCAATGAGTTGTGGTTACGATTTTACCTTAACGGCATTACTATTGAAAGGAAGAAGGTTCCAACCCTACAAGGGTACATTGCGCCCCCTGATACGCGAATATCGGGATTGTTATCTCCGAACAGAAGGAGAGTGTGGAGATAATAATGCTCCTCACAAATATTGTGCAGTATCGTCGACATCCGGTTGTTGCGCAAAAGGGAACGAAAGTTCAAGATGGAATAAGTATGTAGCTCCCAGGTCCACCACCCCAAACGATGACAGCGCTTGACGTGCCGACGGGAAAGGAATCTAATCTTTTGTTGCAGGATACGTCAAAAGTGTCAACTTCGGTTATTTGAAAATATTGGCGTTCAAACCGCTCCACGGTAACTGGAACGACTTCCGGTTCCTGGCGTGCCTTAGGTGTGTGCTTGGCAGTTCGCCAGGCCTTTGCAGCCCTGTATCTGACACAGCACTAGTCGTGAGTTGGCCACGCACCCATGCCCCCGAACCATTCCGAACACGGAAAAAGTGATGGATGGTACGGTTCTACGACATTGTGAGATGTCAGTGGGGTCAGGATGACTGAGCTGCAAGCATAATTGGCTTCCGCATTAATGCACTCATAAGAGGTGGCGGACGGTGGCGAATCAATTTTGGAGTAAGTTCGCGAGCTTAAGCAGACGTGTGACGCATAGCTAAGGTCGCCTGCCTATCGCCTGCGAACACGCGTTTTGATGGGTCTTGTGTGAATGCAGTGTGGCCGTCAGGGGTTGGAAACCCCCCCTGACACGGTGCTACGAGGAAATGAACGGCATCTATCTTGCCGAATCGCAAATTCGTTTGTCCTCGGGCCGGTGGGGTTGGACCTGATATAACGCGTGTTGGCAATAATTTTGGTTCAGTACGAACATCCACTGATTTAGTTCGGATGTGAAGTACGCCATTTTTGCGTGGCAAGTGGCCATGGAGGGTTCCAAGAAAACGCTTGAAAACACTCGCGGGAGGAAGGAACAGGGACTGCACTTGCACCGCACTAGCGCCGAGGACCGAGATAAGAGCGAACGTTCATACATCATTCATTTTATCGGCTGACCAATAACTGCGCGCGTGCCGTCCATTGGGCGATTGGACGTAGTGTTGTGAATACGGGGAAACTGAAAGCTTGCCTTGACCAGGCTGATTAGTGAATATACCTGAGCAGGCAGGCCAGGCTAGGCTCGTGGCTGAAACATTGTGGGTAATTCCCTCGGAGCTTTTGAGTGGAGAAAGGGGGGATAATTGCGGTCTTTGCGGTCCTTGCGGCGAACTCGTGAAAATGGAAATGTCGAATATGACGGACTCTAGGCATAGACCAGGAGTTGGAGGGACTGGACAGACGGAGTATTTGGGATCGAGGCACAACGGTTGACGTGGGTGAGATCGCCCTCCGGGTTCGTCAGGGTCGACAGGCGGAAGTAGGACCGTGCAGCCATGCACATCAGGGTGGTGCAACAGATGGTTTCGACCCACGGTGCCCGCGTAGGGGAAGGGTCGGAAGAGCGGTGGGGAGTGCTGGCTGCAGCGTGAGTGGGCAGTGGTTATTTTGGCGGCGTGCTCGCCACCACGAGCGATGGGGTGATCCACGCGAACCCGCGCCGCTGCAGAGCATCGATGATGGCGTGGTGAGCTGCAGCGAGGATAGAGGGTAATGAAAAGAAGCTGGTGGGGCGGATGGAAGAACGCGATTAATGGGAGGAGGAGCCGAGATAGCGATGTGCATCCGCGCCTAGGCACAGCGCGAGCAATGTTGTGCCTCTCGCTCAGGTTGCAGCGCGACGTCCGACGTCGACCCCCTTCCAAAAACGGAAACTCTCGCTTGGCTGTGAAAAAATGCCAAAAAAAAGGACGAAAATGTGCCAGGCACTCGACGTGATGTGCCTGAGCGATCTGATTGGTCGAGCGCAGATCCTTAGCAGTCCTCCCACCGCACCAGGTCCTCTCTCACTCGCCCCTCGATCCCCCCTCCCCGCCAATCTCCCCCCCTCCTCGCCGCGCCAGACGTCCTCCCCGACCCACTCCCCAGACGAACAACGATGGCGCGCAGGCCCACCTCTTCCGCCGGGGCGTCGCGCCCCTTCACCGCCTCCGGCCTCCGCCAGCCCACCCCCGCCGCGTTCGACCACGGTCACTCTCCCTACGACAGCACCTACCTGGAGGAGGAGGAGGAAGACGAGAGCGACGCCGAGGACCTCTTCGCTTTTCTCCCACCCTCGACTGCAGATCAGCGCAGAGACGCACAGAAGCACTCCCAGGACCTTCTCCACAGCGCACCCCAATACCCGCACTTTTTCGCCAATGCCCTCTCTCCAGATGTCCCCTCCGTCGCATACCCGTCCCCGTCCTTCGATCCCTATGCCCGCTTCCCTGCTGACGTAGCTGGGCCCTCCAGTCTTTTCTCCCCTCCCATATCGAATATGCCCGTCGAGAGCCCCCCGTCCACCATGTCCCAGCATGCCGGGAGCGACCCGTATCGTATGCGAACCCTCAGCTCTGCCCGCCCTCCTACAACAGACACAAGACCTTCGAGAACCAGCGCCATCAGCTCACGCGAAATCCATGTAGGCCTGCCCTCTAGTCCCCCAGAGACCCTCGAAGTCGACCCTCATTTATCCCACCAAAAACGGATTCTGTCTTCCACTATAGCTGATGATACCGCGACGCTCGAGCTCACGCCCAGCATGTTGGAGGAGGACAGTCGCGACGGTTCGATCAAGTACGTCCTCTCGTTACCGTCCTTCTTCTCTCCTCACAACTACACCTAGGATGGAGTTTGACTTTGATGCGGTTAACGAGGAGGATAGCCCTTTCCCGGAAGTGCGCGCTTCCGTCTCCAACATCGATGACCCAGAAATGCCGGTAATGACCCTGCGTATGTGGGTCATAGGTCTCGTACTCTGCATGATCGGCGGGTCAGTCCATTCGCCGTCCATTTTGGCCGTTTCTTAATTTTCGCAGATCATTGAACGTCTTCTTCAACTTCCGACAACCGGCCCCGAGTGTCTCGCCCCTCGCGCTTCTGATCATAAGTTATCCCATGGGCAAATTCTTCGCCTTCGTCCTCCCAATCACTACTTATCGACTCCCTCGATGGCTCGGCGGCCTAGAATTCTCGCTCAACCCCGGTCCTTGGAATATCAAGGAGCATGTCCTCGTATTCATCATGGCAAACGTGGCCATTGGTCCGCCATACGCTATCAATGCTATCGTCGTAACCCAGATGAACTACCACATCCCCGTCGACTACTGGTTCAGTGTGCTCCTCGTCGTCGCCACCCAGCTCACAGGCTTCGGTCTTGCTGGTCTCTGCAGACGATTCTTGGTGTGGCCCGCTGGCATGGTTTGGCCCCAAAATCTCGTGACGTGCACGTTGCTCAACACTCTACACGCCGAAGATGACGAGGTTCCCGGAGGCATTACTCGTTATAAATATTTCCTCCTGGTGTTGACCGGTTCTTTCTTCTTCTTCTTCATTCCCGGTGAGTAGTAGTTTCATTCGTGGTCTTAGAAAACTCATACTTTGCCAGGATACCTCTTTCAGGCACTTTCTGTGTTCTCATGGTTGTGTTGGATATTTCCCAACAATGTCCCAGTCAACCAGATGTTTGGCGTGAGCTCCGGGTTAGGGATGAGCATCCTCACTTTCGACTGGTCTCAGATAGCATGGATCGGCAGCCCACTGATGTATCCGTGGTGGGCCGAAGCGCATATATTCGTTGGCTTCGTGCTTTTCTTCTGGATCATGACGCCTTTGATGTATTATACAAACGTACCTGTTCTCTCTTCATCACAATTTCCCAGGCTAACCTTTGTTCACAGACTTGGGACCTCGCATATTTCCCCATCAACGATGATAACCCATACGACCGCTTTGGGCAATACTACAACGTTTCGCGCGTATTGGACAGCTCGGATCGCTTCAACGTCACGGCTTACAACGAGTATTCCCCGTTATACCTGCCAGCAACTTATGCCATGACCTACCTGCTCGCATTTGCGCTTTCAACCTGTGTGCTAGTCCACACTGCCTTGTATCATGGTCGCAGCGTGATAAATGGGATGAAGAGGATCCGCGTAGAACCGGATGATATCCATGCAAAATTAATGCGCAACTACCCAGAGGTGCCGGATTGGTGGTACATTGTGTTTTTCGTTGGGTTTTTCCTCATGATGGTGCTTGTCGTAGAGGTACGTAAGAGTACGGTCGTTCCGTTCTCTTGTTTCTCATGCTCTTGCGTCAGGTATGGCACACTTCTGTGCCCGTGTGGGCTTTGTTGTTAGCCGCGTTTTTGCCAGTAATATACGTGCTACCTTCAGGTTTCATCTTCGCAATGACAGGCCAAGGGGTAAAGCTTTTGTCTTTTTGATACCGCTCTGAAGTTTATTACATTCCCTAGATTTCGTTGAATCTGTTGGCTCAAATCATTCCGGGTACACTTTTAGCTGGCAACCCCATTGCAAACATGGTGCATACATGGTCGAATACATCATTTCGCTCGCTTTTGCTGATAATCCTCGTAGATCTTCAAGGCTTATGCGGTGCAGACACTGATGGAGGCGACGTCGTTCGTTCAGGACCTGAAACTGGGTCATTACATCAAGGTACCTCCGCGAGCGACGTTTATGGGTACGATATTTTGCGTTTCCTGCGCACCATGCGCGGCCTGACAACATACGACAGTGCAAGGTGTTGGGACACTTCTTGCTTCATTTGTCCAAGTTGGCGTGAAGCAATGGTTGTTTAACAACGTCAAGGATATCTGTACTCCGAATCAGCCAAGTTACCTTACCTGCCCACATAATCAAGTGTATTTCACTGCATCGGCGATTTGGTATGTATCCTCATTGTTCTCCCGACGGTGTGCTTATCTCGTCCGTTCAAGGGGCCTCATCGGGCCTACACGGCAGTTTGGTCCTGGCTCACTGTACCAGCCTACGTTGTATGCGATCATCGTCGGTGCCGTTCTCCCTTTCCCTTTCTGGCTCTGGCAACGGCGGTATCCCAATTCTTGGCTCAAATTCGTGAGCACCCCGGTGATTCTCAACGGTGTGTCATACATACCACCTGCCGGTGGTATCAACTACTCCGCGTGGTTCGCGACTGGGTTTGTATTCCAGTACCTTGTGCGAAAGCGGAACTTTGCCTGGTGGAGCAAGTTCAATTACGTCACTAGCGCCGCTTTAGATAGCGGTAAGTTTACTTTTTCCATGGGTACCAGTGCGTGTCCTGATAATGGCCCTTTAGGTACTGTTCTGGCAGCCATTGTAATCTTCTTCACCCTGGCAGTGAGTGTAACAACCAGACTCTTACATCGGGACGATTCACTGAGCACGCTTCATAGCTCCCAAACGGTGGTATCTATCTTAATTGGTGGGGGAACACCGTTTTTCAGAACAGTAGGTGTCTCGTGTTCCCCTACGTGTCACATTGCCAACGCATGTATTACAGCTGCAGATTGGACTCGTGTGGCGTTGAAAGCGATACCCTCAGGGGGCCTTCCATTATCTTAATGTACTTAGCAAACATCTGCATCAATATCATAACTTCATCTAGCACCGCCGTTCCATGTGGGTCAGTATATGATTAGGTCCTTGCCCTTTCCTCTCCAGGCATATCCGTTGATGGCACACCATGTGTTGTCCAATGCTCGGACGCCTTTGCATGCTCCGAGCGGAAGTGCTTGTGATCCCCAAGAGTAAATTCAGCACGTCACGCGACGTTTTCAGACATGCACGTCATGGAAAGGAAAGGTCACGCGTTTCCGAGGCTGAGCAGTCTAGTTACAGTTTGCCATGGACGCCACGCCATGGGGTTGAACCTGGTCGCGTGGACCAACCACAAATGATTATAATATGTTCAAGCGACCTCCGACGCTGAGCGGTTTACTTCCGTCAACATCGGCCCCTTTCCCCCCTTTTTTTTTGGTTTGAGAGAGAAAAAAAAAGATTCTCTGATGGCCAAGTGGAATGAAAAGTACATGTGGGATACAGCCACGTCGGACCGCGTGTGTGGTAGGTGGGGAGGATATCGTACGTGCGCCTGTGGAGAGGCTGCGCCGCTGCGCCGAAAGACGGATCACCCCCTTCCTCTACCTCGGGCTCCACGAGGTCCAGTGCCTCGGGTATTGCCACGCCCTGGGGACGATACGTGCGTGTTGAGAAAACGTGGGGCTATATGGTGGACAGACGACCCACCTCTCGTTGGTGCCCCGCGTCCGCCTTTGCAGTGCAAACGGTGGTTAGTTATTAAAAGTGGACGCGTTGATAGTGTGTGTTCGTCGGACAAATGGGTGATGGATGATGGGGAGGAGACGCCGTGGAGGATCGTGATCAGAGAAGAAAAGACAAAAAGCACGGCAAGGAGGATGAAAGGGGGTTTACCTCTTGGACCGGGACCTGCACCTCGTGCACTCCGCCCTGCTTCACGTGCCCGCGTTTGTTCTTCCTTGACCGCGTCCAGAAGGGTATCCGGTACGCGCAAGTATTTTATCTGTCGACGACGATACGGCCCAACGTGCCATCCACACACGCACGCACGCGCAGTCAATATCAAGTACAAGCGACGAAGAACGAGATCGATCATCGTTTTTTGACAGGAACGAAAGAGCGTGCTCACCGTACTACCGCGGATGTAACACTCTTTGAGTTTCCAGAACCGATCGCCGTCTGCGCTCGTTTGATATACCTCGCGTAGGGTGATGTTCATAAAGTTGTCGCAGTTGACGAGATGGCCGTTGAACGTTTCGCCGTTTTTGAGTTCGACGAGCTTTTGGGGAATCGTGTTGTCAGTGAATCTGACATTGC
>QFEI01002035.1:4657-14670 GCA_003316145.1 Neoboletus magnificus | reverse complement strand
CGATAATCGAAAAAGCCATGGGGTTATATAAAAAGGGGAGTTTGGTCATAACCCTGCTCACGGCCCACGGGCTACGATCGCCGCGCTTCGAGCAATAACCGCCAAAATTCAAACTCCTCGGTCGCGCTCGTCCAATTCAAATTCAAAACTCAAATTCATTCTTTTTTTTTACTACATACTGGGAACAACAAACGGTGCAGCGTCCGGCAGTATTACCTACCGCATTCAAGCCGCTTTTCAAAGCTTGTCTTTTTTTTGGAAAGTGTCAAGAAAGAAGAGGGCCAAAAAGAAAAAGAAAAAATTGTCCGAAATGAGCGAGTGTCCGTGGGGTATCAGAAATGAGTCGTTTTTGCGGCATCGTGCCGTGTTCGAAGCAAAAAAAAAAAAAGTCCAATGTTCAAACCCCAGGCAACGTGAAATCAGGGAAATCCGGCCAATTTCCGAGTTGCGCCGGATCGCCACCGATGCGGACCCACGCCGAGTGCGACGGTGTCGGTCCGTCCAGCACGAACAGCTGGTGCCAACCCGGTGGACACACATACGCGTTGGGCGGTGCCGTGATCGTGCACGTCGTCCCAGAGCAAGAAAACGCTGGGAACAGGATACGCCCACCACTCATCATGTTGCCATGCGTGCTCGACGTAGCTGTGTGTCAGTCATCCGTCAGAAACCGTCTATCTGACAAACGGCACAAGGGAGACTCACCCGCGACGAGAGAGATACGCATCGTGCTCGTCGTTCCTTGGTGAAGCGTCACATCGATCGTGTATTGTCCCCCAAGGGCCCAATCCGTCTCCGTGGTCGTGAACGACGGTTGCTGGAATCCCTGGTTCAAGTACGGGGGGATGTACACCTCGATCCGGAATTCCTGTGGGTAGACGGCCGTCCCGTTGGGGTAGACCGTCTCCGGGTCCGAGCCCGATACCAAAACACGCCCGTCAGGGAGGAGCGTCGCCTCGGAATGGTACAACCGTGCGACGATCGTGTTGCCGAGGATCGAGAAGCGTTGGCCGACAGCTTTCGATGGGTCGTACAGAATCGCATTGTAGTTGGGGTCGCTTGCCAGTCCGAATCCAGCAACTCCTTGGTGAGCGCCGTTGAGGATCATGTACGTCCTGTAAACAAAACTGTGTTAGCCTCGCGGTCGTCCCCGTCAAGGCTGGCTTACCCGTCCGGAAGTGTGACCATACATGGCATCACTCTCTTCGATGGCTATAATGATACACAGATCGACCATCTATATCAGGCAAACACGCTCGTAGCATACCACGCGCACAACGCACCATTCTCTCCAATGTCCATGTTGGGTTGGCGGCCTCGGGTGCGATGGAAATGCAGTTATCGAGCGCGATACCGCCACCAGGTGTTGACCCACCACAAACGAGAATCTCGATTGGGTCCGTATACGGCGCATGTTGCGGGAGAAGCACCGCCGATCCCTCCATCGGATACGTACGACCAGCGAGGAAATTGTTCACCGCACCCGGCATATTGGGCAGCACTGTGACGGTAGCGAACGTCACGGGGTCTAGTATGCGTGCCTCATTATAGTACCCTAAACCAAGTTTGAGCACGAAAACGGTGATCGCGATAGAGGTATCGCGTCCTCACCGATGAAGAAGCGTCCGCTGGGAAGCACCAGCAAGAACGGGTACAAATTGTTCGGATCCGTGCGTTGCAAGTAGTCGAGAGTGATAGTCGTGTCACCTCCCGGGGGCTTCGGAAGAATCTCCAGACTGGGTTGGGGCGGTCCGTTGCTGCCAGTCTCTCCGCCCACGACAAGGATACTTCCATTCGGCATCATCATCGCTGTCGGGTACCATCGTCCACGCTGTACAGCCATGTAAGCACTCAACAAAGTCGAGAATGGACCGCGAAACAGACCTGGAGCGTCAATTCGTTGACGTTCTCCTCCCAATCGTGCGTTCCGTTCACCCCGGGACTTCCGTCCGGGTAGTACAGCCTGACTCCATACGTCGACGTGAGTGACCATCCACCGACGTTGATCTGGCGTGCGCCCTTGTCCGGGAGGATGATACTTCCCGAGCAAAACACGTCCGACTTGACGTGCATCTCGCGCCACGCCAACAAGTAGTTGTTCGTCAAGCTGAGATCCAGCTCGTATGCCCCCGTCGAGTTGGGGAACTCGGACGTGCCATACTTTTCTAGGAAAGTCACCTTGTTGTTGATCCCTACCGTGGCGATCAACGGAACGACGAGGCCGCCGATCAGAAACTGGTGGTCATGGTGATCAGCCCCAGCTACCGAGGATACAGCTATTTTGGACTTGCCTCGTAATATCCGGTGTTGGACGGGGTGTTCCAGACATAGAGCGGGGTCCCGGTCCAGTAGTAAGTGGTCAGCCTGTTTGGGCCCCCGCAGAGATGAATGGCGTCCCCGGAACAGGGCATATTACACTCGGAATCGGCAACGGGAGTTCCATTGTTGGAAGTGACATCGGTGATGTCACCGCAGACTAATATATCCGGCGTTTACCACAAACGCGCATCGGGATCAGCAAGCGAAGAAGACGCACAGCATTGTTCGCCGTACTCCAATCCAGCAACGGGATATCCATATGCAGCACACTGGTTGAGACAAGCGTCGACCGTGTTGTTCGTCGTCCAGTCCATCTCGTACGGGAACATTCTATTCCCGTTCGACGGCTCACTGTTTGTATTCAGGAGACGGTGACTGCACTAGAGTATGACCACCTACGGGAGACACCCATGGTACTGCCATGATCCGGGAAGATTTGTATTCTCGATGGTAGGAACACCGAGGACGGTCACGTTTCCCGTCGAGGTGTACACCGAGAGACGGTTTGGGCCACCACATGCCTCGCTGCGTGCCGTTGAATGTGTCAGGAAGAGCTGCAGGGTGAAAGGTGTATACTCACGCTGCACTACCGCCACAGGCCATGTTGCAGTCGGTCACAGGAGCGGTGACGGCGCCATTCGTGAGATAATCACCACAGACTAGGGGCGGAAGCCAGCCCATGAGCTTACGGCGATGAGGGAGGAAGGAGAGGATGTCGCTCACAGCATTGTTGACTGTACTCGATGGCAGCCACTGTGAAACTGCTGGCGCTGCAGTGGGCGATGCAGGCTTCGACAGTCATAGTGGTGCTGTCATATTCATTTCCGAGTACACGCCCGTTGGCGTTGTCCACGTAGCATGCCTCATATTTCCATGTGCCCGGAAGACCCTGTGTGACGGGGGACACGGTGGTCGCCCGTACGGACAGCGCGAGTGCACCATGCTGAGGGGCGTGATGAGCAGTGTTGGGGCAGATCAGAGGCAGGGCTCACTGGTGCCATCAACGCTGGAAGCAGCGTCCACAGACGAAAGGCAGCCATATGAAGGAGGAGAGAAAGGGATGGTGTACCGAAGCGAAAAAAATGGGGCATAAATACCGGAGCTGGAGGCCAGCTCGGATTAGATCGGTCACGGACATTGGGGGGCCAGGATAAATTAGATTCAGCCGATCGAGCACAAGTTAAAAGGAGGACTTGTCATGGAGATATCGGTGTTTGCGCGCTCTGCACCGGAGGGAGGCTGTACGGCGAGCATGTCCGAGGCGGATGTGCAAGCGGACGGTCGGGGGCGGGTACCTGTTCATTTTTGCAGGCAGAGACGGCAGTGCTGGAATCGCCAGCTTCCGGGATGGCGAAGGGGCTTAATCTATCAGAACCTGAGAATCGGCGGAGAGGCCATGTGGGCGGTTGCGTGGTTCTGAGCTGACGGTGGTGCTGTCAGCCTGAAGTGGCAGGCGAACGGCCCAGGATTGGGGATAAATATAACGCGCTGGTCGCCGTGCAAGCAGCGCTCGTGGACGGGGGATGTGGTGGTCGAGTGCACGGACCGTTATGGGCAGGTGTGGCGTGTTGGCGTGGTGCTGCTAAAAAAGTGCACGTTCACGCCTCCGACTCGCAAATCTACCTGCTCGGTGAGTCAACCTTGTCTGGCCCGCAAACTTTGATTCAAAGTGGCTGATGGCTTCTTGTTTTATCTGCACCACTTCCATCATGGCTCCCTTTTCTACCCGCCTTTTCATTTCCAGATGTCCCCAAACTCTCCCTCAATCCCCCAGCCCGCACCCTCCTGGACAGAGCCCCCCTGGTCCGGCTGGATAGAGACAACCGGCGACGCCCTCCTCATCCTCGAGGCCGCACGCCGCGGCCTCATCCCGAGGGTCACCCGCCGTCTCGTCGACTCCGAGCGCAAGATGATCACCTCCGGCTCCGTCTTCGTCTTTGACGAGGACGAGAGTGGCATCAAGCGCTGGACCGACGGCTTCTTCTGGAGCCCCTCCCGCATCCTCGGCAACTTCCTCCTCTACCGCGAGACGGACAAGCGCGGCGCCGGCCACCGCGGCGTCCGTGCCGACCCCCCAGAGGCCGTCAACGAGCACTCCCAGTACAACGTCGACGGCGCCCGCCTCGAGGGCCAGTCTCTCAGCCGCCCCAAGGGCGAGTCCGCCTCCCTCGGCCTCGACAGACAGCGTGAGCGCATCCTCGTCGGCAGCCTCACCAACAGCTACAAGTTCAAAACAGACGGCCTCATGAAAAAGGTCTGTCCTCGTTGTCTCCACCCCCCCCGCCCAACTTTCTCACGCCCCTCCCCGCCAGACATTCTCCCTCACCATCAGCGGTGTATCCCAGCACCTCATCTCCTACTACAAAATCGAAGACGTCGAACAGGGCCGTCTTCGCTCCCCGTCCTCGCTCCCCGAGCTCGCATCCCTCGACATCAGCCCAGAGTATCTCGACAAGACACACTTTCGCAACCCACCCAAGGTCGAGATAGGCGTCGATGGCATCCCCCGTTATCGTGGCGAGGCAGACGACATCGACCCCTCCCCGTCCATGCTCACCGGTCCCCTCTCCTCTGGCCTCCCTCTCCTCACAGACGGCCGTGTCTCGGACGGCAAACGCGGTCGCTTCAATCCCTACGCCAAGCGACGCAGGGGCAAAGCTAACCAGTCCGGATCTACGTCTCCCACCGATCGCCAGGGAAACGCCCTCCCCTCCCCCGCCACCCCCACATCCTCCCAGGCCGGCCCACCCCCCACGCCACATGGCTACCCCGACCAATCGCCTGTATCGAGCATCCCTCCACATTCACACTACGCGCCGTACCCACTCCCGCCGAGTTATTATCCTCAACCTGGGTACGCAGCCCCACCCTCACCCCCCAATCTTTGCTCACCTTGCCCCAGTGTCTCTCCCAGCACCCCGCACCCGCACCAAGGCCCACCGCCATCCCAGCCATACGGATACTCGGGCTACAACAATCCACCTCCCGCCGACCCCCAGCAACAGGGCATTGTCCCCCCTCACCCACAACAGGGGTTTTATCCCTACTATCCACCCCCACCGCACCCTCCCTATGGCGGCTACCCTCCGACATGGCACGGCTACGGCAATTACCCACCACAAGGACCACCGCCGCCGGGTGCGAGTGCCCCGTCGTCTGCGACCATCGCGGAGCTCCCGGAAAAACCATCGGAAGCACCCCCTGCAGAACCCAGCAGCAACTCGACCCCCTCTGCATAACATTTCTACCCTGCATAGAATGTATTCTCTGTGTTACTCGCTTCATGTGTTTGGTGGGTTTCGGTTACTCTTTGTTTCAATAGATCGTTCCCTTTCCCTTCGTTCGTTCATTCGTCCTTTCCGTGTTTTGCACAGTGGATATCGTCTCCCCCTCCCTGTAGAATAAAGCCCGCTCTTTAGCGTCCTTGCATATTTCTGTGTATATGTACTACTTTCGCGCTTTGCCGAAGCTAGCCCTTACTCTATGCGTAGTTGATCGTCTACATAACTCGTTCAGTCTGTACGTGATCGCGCGCTCGCTTGCGCTTTCCCCAGTTAACTTTGTATCCCGGTTAATCCACGCAACGGCGTGCGTTGTCATTGACTTAATTACGAGAGGACATGCCATGTAAATGCGCTGATGCCGCTCCGTCGTCAAAATTCGTCCGCGTCTTCCTCCTCCCCTTGCTGCGATGCCACGCTGTCAGACGGCCGATAAACGAAACCAAGGCACGCTCACCACATCTAGGGAATCTTCGTCACCGTCTTCATTAAGCGGATCCCACGGCGCGGCCACATCTCCCCACCTACGGCGTCCCCCCACGAGTCAGCAAAAGAGAGGTGAACACGTGTGAAACGCACAATTCGTCTCCCAATGGTGGGCTCTCGGGAACCCCGTCTTCGCGAAACACGCGCTGGACCCAGCCGATGCGGCGTTTCAGCGTGTAGAGGGGGGTGTAGCAGTAGTTGCCTGCCTTGTCACATGCCTTGCGGAAGAGGTCGGCTTGTGCGTCGGACCACCACCCAAAGCCGCCGTCGGCACCGGCGGTGATGCCCGCCAGACCAGCGATGGGCGCTGAGGCGACGAGCGCTAGAGAGACCTTTTCGCCGGCTGTGGAGGGAACGCGGGTCAGCGGTGCGAGGAGAGACAGAAATAGCGAGTGTACATTTGCTGGAGAGGTACATGGAGAAGGCGGGGCAGGTGTGGGTGCTGGTGACGAGCCACTTGTCCCTGAGCTTGGGTACTCTGTAGAGGGTGTCGAGGATGACGTCGCGGGGGAGGTACCTGACACGAGGGGTGTGCATGATGAGGAGGGCGTATCGTTTGCCGCGCTCGAATTGCCACTGTGCTTTGAGGGATGCGTTTGCGAGGCCGGCGACGCCACTGGGTTCCGATCAAATGGGGATCTCGTTATCGTATGTGAACGGACGGTACGCACACGTCCGGTGCCAGATGCCAGTCTACCTGTTTTGCACCCTTGGAGGCGATGATAAAGTCTTCCTCGACGCCGCCTTCCTGCGGTGGGTGATCGGCCACGCGGAGGGTGAGCCCGAGTTTGTTGAGTTCGATCTGGAATTCGGGATGATAGATGTTTCCCTCGACCCGCAGCTCGCCCGTCTCACGTTCGACCTCGCCGTACGCCCCGACCTGGCGATCGGGTTTGGATTTGATCGGATGTGTCCAGGGGATGAAAGGACACGAACCTCGACCGGGATGGGGGGATCCCAGTTGACCCATTTCGAGGATGCTTCGCGGATAAGGTCGATGTATTTTCGCTGGAGATTCGGCATGTGGTGACGGTGTTGGTGACGGGGCGTGTTGCGCGCGCTCTCAAGTAGCGTTCCCAGCGTCTATCGCAGCGATAATCGATCGATGGGGAGTGCGCAGCGTGTTCGTTACGTGCCCGTCGCGGACGGCGACTAGCGAGTGCTGTCGCACGTTCGTCAGTGGGGGCGAGGTACGTACTCGCCTCGTGCGCGTGTTGGCGTTATGCGATTGGCCTCGGACAATTTGAAGGGGGCACTTTGACATCCTATAAGACCCCCGCCTTGCCAAGCGATCACCCCGACGATGATCTCCCTCCGTGGCGTCCTCTTGCTCGCCGGCCTCCTCGTCCTCTACCACCGACGGTCCGTCCCCTCCCCCTCCCCCTCCCCGCCCGTCCGCACGCTCACCGTCTGGCTAGGTACCTCGGGAATGCCCTCGCATACTACACCGGATCGTCGACCATCGCAGCGTGTCTCATCCTCGCCGGATCTCTCCTCGCCGTCGCCCTCGCCCTGGGCAACGCCCTCGTCCCCCAGCTCAAGTTTATATGGCACTGCTTCCTCCGCCCCCTCGGTGCGACGGATCAGCGGACGCGTCTAGACAAGGTCCGTCCTCTCCTCTCTCTCCCACCCCCTCCTTCTCATCCCCGCCGCAGTTTTACAAGGGCCAGGCGGACGTGTATGACAAGACTCGGAGTGGCCTCCTCCGCGGCCGCAACACCATGCTCCGTCTCTCCGTCAGCCACCTTCGCACTCTCCGTGCAAAGGATCCCTCACGGCGGCTCATCTGGGTCGACATTGGCGGTGGTACCGGTGCGTTCGCTCCCTTGCTCTTTCGTCGGACCGCAATCAATCACAAACAGGTCACAACATCGAGCTGATGGACAGGCACTTTCCCGTCTCCCAGTTCGACGCCATCTACCTCATCGATCTCTGTGAGCCTCTCCTCGACGTCGCTCGGAAACGGTTCGCCCGTAAGGGATGGCGCAACATCACCGTGCTGTGCCAGGACGCGACCGAGTTTTCCCTCCCCGAGTGGTCCACGACGGATCCCAAGGGCAGCGTCAGTTTCATCACCCTCAGCTATTCGCTCTCCATGGTACCCTCCCTTTCTCGTCTTCCGTCCAAACAACCCACACCCCATCTAGATCCCAAACTTTTATGCGCTCCTCGACCGCATCGACTACGTCCTCTCTCCCGAGACCGGCTTGCTCGGCGTCGTCGACTTTTACACGTCCGGACGCCAGCCCTCGCTCCACGAGAAAGCGATCGGAGGGACGAGCAAGGAATGTGGCTGGCTCAGCCGTTGGTTCTGGCAGATCTGGTTCGACTTTGATCACGTCTCGTTGTCCCCTCAACGACGCGACTACCTCGAGTACAAGTTTGGCACGGTATGTCGTGACGACTCGGCAGGCGTTTTCTCATCTGTCATCGTCAGGTCAAGACGTACAATGGCAGGAACCATTTCATCGTCCCACTCATCGTGCGCATGTGAGTGTTGCGTCTGCGCGTCCGTGGTCCCTCGGGCTAAGAAACGGTCCGTAGCCCTTACTACATCTGGCTGGGTCGTTCGCGGTCCTGCGACGTCTCTCGTTTTTGCCATGCGTTCGAAGTGGAAAGTGGAAACATGATCGGAAACTGCTCTCCCGCATCGTTTAGCGTCATCAAAGACTCCAAGATGATTCCTCTGCTTGATATAGGCAAACCAGTCGTGGAGGTCGAACAACCGGTACCAGCGCATTCGACGATCAACATTAGGCCTCCCTTGAGCTCGTTCCATTACCACGTTGGAAACGTGGGTGGCTTCTTATCGTTGTTGCTGCGCTATTTTAAAAAAAAAAACGCGTTTGTAGCCTTGGAGGTTGCCGTATTATGAACAGCCCGTTCACAAGGAGTTTAGGACGTTCATTTACTCGTTCACATGGGTGCGTTTTTTCTGATCGAACGTATTTTCGGGGGGCGGGACGGAGATCTGATTGGGATCGCAGGAGGACCCGTTTGAGGACATGAGGCATTTGGATCTGGGTCCTGAAGATTCTATGCTTGTTATCACGTCTGCGGGCGATAACGCGTTGCATTACGCCATCGCTGCTCAGCCTCGGAGAGTAAGTCGAGAATGGGCCGGCATCTGTTCCTTGCGCTTACGTTATATTCTCATCAGATACACTGTGTGGACATGAACCCGTGGTACGGCGATCATCTCTGTCGTGCAATCTCCGCCTTTCTGATCTCGTAATATCCAGCCAGGGCCATCTCTTGGAGCTGAAGCTCGCAGCCTTGCTCTCTTTGGATTATGACGACTTTTTCGCCTTGTTTGGACAGGGTCAACACCCCCGATTCCGCGAGCTTTTGGATTTCAAAATTTCCCCGCTGCTCTCTTCCATTGCTTACCAGTTCTGGCACATCAATGACAAGGCGTTCTCGAAAGGGTTTTACATGAACGGTTACAGTGGCTTGGCGATCCGTCTCGCTCGTGTCATCTTTGCTCTCGCCGGGGTGTCCAAGGATGCGGAGGAGCTCTGCAGCGCCTCGACAACAGCGGAGCAAGTGAAGATATGGCGAGAGAAACTGATGCCCGTGCTTCTAAACCCGCTCGTCGTCGCGCTCCTGAAAACCCCCGCGTTCTGCTGGAACGCACTCGGTGTCCCACACAACCAACGCAACATGTTGTTGAACGAAGGCAGCATATACGAATTCGTCAGAGATACGTTGGACCCTATCCCGTCTACATACCTCTTCAAGGACGGCGCGTACTTTTACCCTCTGGTGCGTTCCTGAAAGAACTCGGTCATGGCCACCTGTTTTCTCATGTCACCACTCTTCCAGTGCCTGACTGGCCACTATACGTCCACCTCCTGTCCATCTTATCTCACGCGCGCCGGATTTGATAAACTGAGAGCTGATAAAGCCAAGGTGACAGACGCGTTC
>QFEI01002025.1:965-11849 GCA_003316145.1 Neoboletus magnificus | reverse complement strand
GTGGAAATGAACATGAGGTGATGTGGAGGATGTCAACTCGATTACAAAGCAAGTGAAAGATACGAGGGGAACGGGTGATGACGAGAATAGGGTGAGTAATCGAGTGAAAAGAAAATAAGTCCATTAAAGTGTATTGAAAAAGAGAGGGGAGAAAAGAAACGTAACATTACCCCCAGGCTATCCCTGAAGCACCGAAGAAGGGTATGAGAGTCTCTACTAGAAATCTCTGTATGAATATCCTGGCAATCCAGTGATGTTCGCATAGGCAGTATCGTCCCAGACATTGTCACCATAGTCGAAGATGGGGTCAGGGGAAGTATGGCATCGTCCGGAGCGACGGTTGCGCCGATTTCCGTGAGTAGTGGGAGGGTTTCGTTGTGGACAAGAAGGAGGAGGAATGGGGAGCGGGGTGCAGGATTGCGACGACCCGGATCGTCGGGAGGAGGACGAGGATGATGAGGGTGGAGAGAAGTGATGATTGGGGCAGAACTTTTGAGGGTGTCTGGGTGTGAATAGGGAGCAGGTGGGGCATTGGTAGTACTGGCAGTCTTTTTTCTTATGGTCCAGACAATGGCACATGAAGCATGCCTCGTGGTATCGTGGGTGGTGTGGGGGAAGAGGGACGGTGGTAAATTCGCCGTCGAGAGTGCCTAGGGTACAGACCTCATGCCAGAGTTCGGCTCGTCAGAATGCGAACTCCTCTTCAGAGTTTAGTGGGGAAGAGGAGGCGGAAGGAGGAGTTAGGGAGCAGGGAGGAGCGGCAGTGAATAGGTCTCGTAGGTATCAGTCAAGGTCGTTGAGGAAGGGGAGCATGTCGAGCTGTCCTAGGGCCATTATGAGGTTTCCTTCGATGTTTAAGTAGATCTCCCTGAGGAGATTGGTATGGTTACCGATGCTCTCACCGGAAGAGGCGAGGCGGAGTAGGTTCCTGATGCATTCGTTCTGAAGGTATGCGCGGTGTAGGGCCCAGAGAGGGGAGGCCATGTCGCAGTGGGTGTCAAGGGGGGTGGCTAGTCGGGGGTCACGTAGATGGTTCCGCATCCTTGAAAGGAAGTTGTTATCAGGGAGATCGTCTCGGAGACGATGGGCGTAGATGGGGACGTCCACCGACATGATGGTGGTGGTGGTGGTGGTAGTAGGCTCAGGGATGGCTGAAGAGATCCAGCCTGGGGAGGCGACAGTAGAGGAAGGGAAAGAAGGGGAAATGGTATCAGTAATAGAGGTAACGGTAATCATAGAAGGAGGAGGAGATGAAATGGAGGAAATGGAAGAGACGGAAGTAAGGTTGGAGGTTTGTTTGAAGGACATGGCAGTTTAGGATGAGGCAGTTTTCTGGGGGAGGAAAGCAGAGGGGTGGCAGTTTTTATAGTTGGTGAGGGTGGTCTTTGAATGTTTGAGATCCGATTCCGATACCCAGGAGTCTTCTTCGGCTGAATATCCTTTCCATCGGATTAGGTACATGCGGCGTTGAGTAGGTCCTCGGTGGTGTAATATCCACTCAATCTCGTATTCTTCTTCTCCGTCGATAAGGTCAGGTGGTGGCGCAGGGAAGTTTGGGCCGTGGACGTCATTTTCTCGGTAAGGGGATAGAAGGGAGGCATGAAACACCAGGTGAATCTTCCAGCTCTTCGGCAGGCAGAGTTGGTAGGTAATCGGTGACAGAACTTTCGTGATTGCAAAGGGTCCTTCCCGTTTGGGGGTGAATTTCAGGTTGGTGATAGATCGTTTCAGGTTCTTGGCTTCTAGCCAAATCTTGTCTCCTAGCTGGAAGGGGGAGAACGAGCGACGGTTTTGAGAGTTCATGACCTGTCGAGCTAAGTCATGGGCAGCTAAGGCCTCGTCTCGAGCTTTCTGAAGAGAGGAGAGTCGGAGTTCGACAGCTGGGAGGTTGGAGATAGGGAATATGATGGGAAGGGCGCAGGGTTTGTAGCCCATCATGAGAAAGAACAGAGATTGACCGGTGACAGAGTGGGGGCAGTGATTGTGTGTGAATTCAGCGTGGGAGATAGAATCGGCCCAGGAACCAGGGTTGGCGCCACAGAAGATGCAGAGATACGTTTCGACTTCTTGGTTTACTTGTTTGGTTTCTCCATCGGTTTGGGGATGGTAGGCGGTGGAGAGAGATAGGTCATAGTGAAGGAGGCGTCCAAGTTCTCTGGCGAAGGAGGAGGCAAATTGGGGGCCTTGATCTGAGATGATTTTGTTGTATAGCCCAAAGCGGAGGTAGACTTTGTGGAAGAAGAGGGACGCGATCCCTTCAGCAGAGATGGATTTATTGGTAGGGCAAAGAATTACCCCCTTTGTAAGCCCATGGTCGACCACAACCAGAAGGGAGTCAAAGCTGGATGAAGGTGGGAGGTCGGTGATGAGGTCGCGGGAGATTTGTTGGAAGTGGCGAGAGGTGGAAGAGGGGATGGGGATAAGTGGAGGGGTGGTGGGGTGTGTGTTTGCCTTCGCTTGTTGACAGGGTGCACATCCTTCGACAAACTTGTGAACAAAGTGGGCGAGGCCTGGCCACCAAAACTTGGCAGCGACAAGTTGGCGGATTTTTAGGTAGCCGAGATGGCCGGCAGTAGGGTGATCATGACATCTTTGTATGATGGAGCGGCGTAGGTCATCATTTGGAGGGATGTAGATGTGGTTTTTGTAGGCGAGAACACCGTCAGTGATCTCCCAGTCAGACAAGCGGGAGCGGAATGCTGCTGGGAGGTCCGGTTCTAGAGCGGACTGAAGATGTTGGAGGACGAGGGAGTTGGACTGGGAAAGGGAGCGGATGCGATCATGTAGGGCGGTGGAGGTGTTGTCATCGGTGTCATCTGGATGAAGGCCAGGACGGCAGGAGAGGGCGTCAGGGAGGACAAGGAGTTTCCCTGGAATGTGGATAATTTTCAGTTCAAAGTCAGCAAGGTCGAGGAGCCATCAGGCTTGTCAACGGTTGAGGTTCTGGGGTTGGCGAAAGTAGGTGAGGTTTTTATGGTTGGTGAAGGTCTGTATGGGAAAGAAGGAGCCTCTAAGGTAATGTTGCCATGTTTTCAGCGCCCAGATGACAGCAAGAAGTTCTCTGTCGTAGATATCGTAGTTACACTCAGTGGGGGAGAAGGATTGGGAGAGGTAGGAGCATGGGTGCCATTCTCCATTAGGGTCAGTCTGAAGGAGAACAGTGCCTGAGGTGTATTTGGAGGCGTCAGTGGCGATGGCAAAGGGTTTAGAGAGATCGGGGAGTTGAAGGACGGGTTTCGACAGGAAGAGGTTTTTCAGCGAGTCAAAGGACTGTTGGCAAGAAGTCGTTCATTCCCAGCAGCAGTCCTTTTTTGTAAGGTTGAGGAGGGGCCGAGCGATATTGGAGTAGTCAGGGATGAACCATTGGTAAAAGTTGGCAAAGCCTAGGAAGGATTGAACTTTCCTGACTTTCTGGGGGGTGGGCCATGTTCTGATGCCGTCGAGTTTGACTGGATCCATGGCAAGCTGCCCGGGTTTCACGATCATCCCAAGGTATTCGACTTCCAAGGTGGTGAAAGAACATTTCTCAAGTTTTAGGTGGAGGTCGAGTTCTTTCATGCATTGGAGGACTTGGCGGTTCACTCAGTGTGGGTTTGTTTGTCAGGGGAGAAGATGAGAAGGTCGTCCATATAGATGATGAGCCATCCTTCGGCTACAAGGTCCCTGAACGAGTCATTCATGAAACGTTGGAATGTGGAGGGGTAATTATTCAGTCCAAAGAACATGACTGTCGGTTCATAGAGTCCTTTGTGGATAATAAAGGCCACTTTCCATTGGTGGCTGTCCTTGATGTGGACATTGTTGTATTCCCATCGGACATCAAACTTGGTGAATAGGTTAGCTTCTTTGAGTTTATCGACGAGGTCGGAGATGAGAGGAAGGGGGTAAGCATCACGGATCGTATGTTCGTTCAGGTACCGGTAGTCCTGGCAGGGGCAAAGTTTGCCATCCTTTTTCTTCACAAAGAAGAAGGGGGATGCTTGTGGGGAGTTCGACAGACGGATCTTCCCAGAGGTGAGGTTTTCATCTAGGAAATCTTCGGTGGCTTTGATCTTGTCCAGGGAGAGTGGGTATATCTTTCCGATCTTTGGGGTGAACGTGTTGTCGAGGTTGATCTCATGGTCATAAGGTCGGGATGGGGGAAGATGGTCTGCCGATTCCTTGGTGAAGACATCAGCAAAGTCTTTGTATTTGTCGGAAAGAGTGGCTTTCGGTTTGGCTTGTTTGGCGGCCATGGCTAGTTCAGTTGCAGTAGTTAGTCTGACAACTGCAGGGGTGTTCTGAAGGAAGCGTTTCGCATCTCCTCGGATGATTCGGAATGCATGGCGGTTGTGTCTGGCGGCAGAAATATAGTCGTCAGGGGAGTGGTGTCCAAGGTACTCCACAAGTCGTGCATCATAGACGGTATCTATATTGACATGACAAGGGGGAGTAGGTTTTCAACAGTGGGAGTTGTGTCTTTGTTGGTTGAGGGAATAGGTGGCGTATAAGTCCTTGGATTGATCATAGGAGGAAGGGATGTCAAGAGTTTGGCGAGCCCAGTCAATGGTGGGGTTGGTGCTGCGAAGCCAAGGTACACTGAGGATTACGTTCTCTTGGCCGCACGACATGACATGGAAGAGGTGGGATTGTATGATTCCTCCGATGTCGAGATAGAGGAAGCAGGTGAAGCAGATTTCTCCATTTTTATTCAATGTTTGGTCAACGTTTCACACCTTGATTGGTACGTCAAGTTTCTTGGTAGGGAGGGAGTGTTTTCAGACGAATTGCCAGTCAATGTAGGAGATATCCGCACCACTGTCGACAAGGGCTTGGGTTTCGATGGCTTTTAACGTGTGCGAGGGGGTGATCAATTGTATAGGGATTTGCATAGCTTTGGGAGTAGCAGACACTATTACAGGGGCGCACGTTACATTAGGAGATCGTTGCGTCGAAGGACATCTCCACTCTAAAAATCCTTCTCAGTGGAGAAGGCAATCCTTGCCACACCTTCTTCTTCATCGTCTTCCACATCTTTCAACTCCAGGATTTCTTCGGCTACTTGTCTAACCTTGGATCCAGGTTTCGAGGGGAAGGTAGGGCAGTTGGACGATCTGTGTCCAGGTTTCCTGCAGCGGAAACAGAGTTTGAGGTCAAAGCAACACTTTTGTTCCTCAGGAGTCATCTTGGGGATTTGGACGGCATCAACATCCATGGCATTCGGGTCCTTTGGTGTGTGTGTCGGGGTATGGGGGAATTGGGTGGGGAGTTTGGAGGAGGAGGAGGAGTTGCGGGTGGAGATCGTTCGGGAGTGGTTCCATTGGAAGTGGAACTGTCCCGCCTTAGTGTACCATTCGTCTATGGTAGTGGGGACTGTGTCCATGGAGAAGATGCGGTCTTTCAAAGGTTTCTTCAGCCCTTGAGCAAAGAAGTGAATTAGGGTTGCATCATCCATCAGCTCACTGAGCTGGGCAGCATCTTTGAATGTGTTGATGTAGGGGAGGACGTCCTTGTCCTGGGATAGGGTCTGGAGTTCGAGGAGGGCGTTCCCCTTCTGGTTACTAGGTAGAAACGCCTTGGTTACCTTGGTAGAGAAGTCAGTGAAGGTTCCAAAGGTATCATTGTCGATAGCTTCGTTGGTGAACATGGTTGCCCAACCTAGGGCAGTTCCTTTCTTCATAAAGGATAGGGCGAAAGCAATCTTCTTGGTGTTGGTGTCATAGATGGAGTTATTGATCATAAGGTATAATCTGACAGAGACAAGCCATGTTTTGAAGGTCTTGGCATCTCCATCATAAGTCTCAGGGATGCCGAGGCAGAGCTCCTTGGCAGGGGTGGCCATAGGTGGTGTGGGCAGGGGTGGGGGTGAGGGTGGGGGTGTGGGGGAGGGTGTAGGAGACAAAGGTGGTGGTGGAGATGAGGGGGTGTGGAGGACGTGGTGATCGAGGTGGGTAAGGAACTACAATGATGGTAGCCTCAAAGGAGAAGCTAGATCTTTTGTTACACTTGGTCCATGGTTAGGAAACAAACATAGACCTTCAGTAGGCAGAAGGGCTTAGCGCAATGGGTCAAGAGTTCTGGTCAGGTGTTGACAGGAGGGGATTCCTCCTAGACAGCAGATGAAGACGGTCGTCAAGGGGATTCCTTAGACGATGGGGACAAGGGATCGCAGGAGAGAAGAGCCCAAAGCGATAAGGCAGAGGGGTCGTGAGCGAGAAGGGTCTTTGAGTGATGCTCAAGCCTTTCTGGACGTCGAGACAAGGGCAAGAAGTTGTATACAGGTAGGAAGGTAAGATCTAGCTTATAGTACATGGTATCTGTGTTGGGTTTAAGTACTACTTGAAGCGGTTTAGGGTAGGCGTGAGTACAGAAGAGATAATGAAGTGGAAATGAACATGAGGTGATGTGGAGGATGTCAACTCGATTACAAAGCAAGTGAAAGATACGAGGGGAACGGGTGATGACGAGAATAGGGTGAGTAATCGAGTGAAAAGAAAATAAGTCCATTAAAGTGTATTGAAAAAAAGAGGGGAGAAAAGAAACATAACACATCAACCACACATGGTGGCTACATTCAGTCTCCTAGAAGAATTCCATCTTTTTTCCCTTGAATTGAAGATATCAGCTTATCAATATTATAATTCACTTGTGCGTTGCACAGACAATACTGGACTCTTTCTACTGAAGGTAACATTTTCATTACACTCAACTTGGTGACAATCACATTATCATCTTCAGGATCGTTATGAACAATTTATGTGAATCGTTTCTGAGTGGCGCCATCTCAAGATGTTGAAACAATCTGGCCAGGGTCACGATCCCAGCAGTGTGTGGGGTACTCAGGAAGGCGAATGCTGCATACTATGTCCTGCTTGCCCACAACCGGGGAAAAACCTCCCTGACGACTGGGATAAGGTATATAAGGATAAGCAGTAAGTTTGTGTTGGCTTCTGCGTGATCCCTTTCAGCTCTGACATGTTTAAAGATGGCTTTATGCTTGTTTTATCATGATTGACACTAATTTCCATTTGAAACAGAGAGCAGTATCAAATGATGATGTTGACCCAAGCCTTAGTTAGGGCTGGGGTTACTTTGTGGAGGAACTCTCTTACAAATTGTATCTTCACAATCACACCAACTCCTGTCAGGAGGTATGTATCTTACTGTATGTTTCTCCTTGGACCAAGTAGCTGATGGATATACAGAAAAGCACATGTTCCAGCCATAGTGCTGTTAACGCTGCAGAATCAAAGTCAACATGAGGGCTTGCAGCCACTGGAGTAGGCAGTGTTTGTTGTGCATGTCACAAAATGAAGCTTCCAAATAGCATTGGTGATCTTCAAAAGGGAGAACAGTGTGTATATTCCCAATATATATTTATTTCAAGTGTACCTGAATTTACTCGTCAGGTACATCAATATGGATTATCTCTTCTTTTCAGCCATCAAGAACACATCTATCAAAGTCTTGAACATCTCTTTCGACATCGCCTGTCAATGGACCAAGAACCTTTGGCAGCGCATGGTGACTCTTCCATATCCAATGCACTTCCCTTACAAGAATAGGAAGATAAATGTGCTTGTCCCAAAGTTTCATCTCTCTGCGCACATTGCCAAGTGTCAATGGAAGTACTTGTTCAATTACATTGTAGGGATGGCTCGCACTGATGGAGAGGCTCCTGAGTGAGACTGGTCAACCCTTAATGCCGTGGCATCCAGTACTAAGGAGATGGGGCCTGGTCACCACTGTGATACCATCGACGACATCATTGGAGACAACAACTGGAAGAAGCTTATCAGCTTAGGTGAGTAGGCTTTGTTAAATCCAAGGTTTTGCAAAACTTACGATATCAAATGGCATAGGCAAGGCAATTCTCCACAAAGTCATAGAAGCAGTTCCTGAGTGGAATGATCATCAGGATGACCTCTGTGAGCTCAAGCATTCCCTTGAAGAGCGATATGGAGATCAGTTATCAAAATGGAAAGCAGACGTCACAGCCTGGGAGATGGATATGTCAAAACCAAATCCATTTGAGATCAAGTCAAGCAGTGTGTTATTTCTCTGATTTCATGCAGACTGGACCTAAATCAAGATCAACTAGTGATCACACAGGCTTCCATGCACCTGCAGCTTGCAAGAGATGAAGCTAGTTCACTGGATGCAGCTCCCCTTTATGCTGAAATTTCACCGAGTCTTCTCATTAGCACTGGACTTGATCTAGAAGAACAGCAGTGAGTAGGTATTAATTAGAGTCACATCATGGCTAATATTGTACAGACAACATCTTTGCTTTGACACAGAGAAGTTAGCAGCACATACTACTGATCAACAGAAGGTTAAATTGCTCCAACACAGCAATGCACTCATGAGGCATATAGAGGCTTGGACTGATGTCCAGAGATTGTATATTCCTTGCATTGTCTCACTGCATGCAAAGACATCTCTTGGTTCTGAGATCACCCAATCTCCTAAACATTTTTGTCTCTTGCTTCCATCCACTTTTCAATGCCAAAATCCCTGTGATTACAAACTCGAGGAAATTGAATGGAAGCTTTGCATTGGTTAGGCTCACGACACTCTCAAGGAGTTGCGGCAGGCTCTTTGCTCACTTTTTTACATGCTCCACTTCAAAGATTGGTTCCTATGTGGCCAAGGTGCAACTACTCAGGTGCACAACTATCTCGCATTGGTTGAAGCAAGGATACACTTGAGCGCTGCTAAATATTGTGCTGATTACAGTGTCTTGTTGGCATTATCCCCTTTACTTGGAAAAATGGGTTGAAAATCAACATTCCAGCCTCTCGAAAAGGAAGCCATCCACTGCATGACAGATGGTACTGACAATCAACCAAGCGAGGGACGAAGAAGATTGTCTTGGATCTGGATTGCTTGCAATGGGGGCAGTGCCAGTGATGGTGAATGAAGCGAAGATCAGAGCCTGCAAGATGGTAAATAGATATTGCACAAGATCTCTTGAGCTTACTGACAATATACTCAGCAATTCAGATTGAATGGTGCAAGGCACGAGCACATGCCCATCGCTGGACAGAAGAGGTTGAATTGGTAGTTGAAGAACAGCGTTGGATCCTACAGTTTCTCCACTGGCAGTTGACGTGGTGGTTGGACAGACAAGCACTCACCACAACTGATGATCCTGCACTGAATGAAGGGGTGAGAACATATGCGCTGTGTCAGGTGGCATTCAGACAAGACTTGGCAAAGCACTTCAAGTGCATCTGGTGGAACACGCAAATATATATCACAATCAGCAGCGGTATCAACCCTGATGATATTTCAGAGATGACAGATTTGAACTAGATAGTATATACTGTGATCTTGCAATGCATAGCTATGTCATAGTATATCCAGGTGATCTTGCAATATATATAGATGGCGAACTCAGCTCTTGCAAGATGATGTTGTGAATGTCTGAGGTCTGGAGCATGAGATTAATTAAGAGATTTCCTATCATGAGGTTGTCGTGATCCATCAAAGAACCCTTTATTTTCCGTCTAGTTGACAAAAAAAGTCATGCTTGCTACTCTTCCCTCGTTTGCACAAACTACACCATGCCTCCCTCCTGCCATAAGTGAGTAGTGAAAGTGTTTGTGCCATATGGCATCCAACTCCAATCACTTGTGGCATCATATCAGTACAATCTTGACAGACCCATCATAGTAAGCATTTCTCAGATTGATGCCGTGTATCATTTGAGACATATCTGATGTCTGAGCAGATACTTGAGGTGAACAAGGAAAGGATACCTCATGAGGATGCACCAAGCACTTCCACTGGACAATGCATCATTAAAAATGAAGAGAATTTGGGGGTGCTCAAACCAACCTCTAAGAGGGAACACAAGGAGATTGAGTTGGTAAGTGTTGTGAAGATGTCTGGGACCACACATGCTAAGGCCTTGATAGGCTTCAGAAACTGGACTCGAGGTGCCTGTCAAAGTAATGCGAGCAAAATCTGAATTGCCAGAGTGCACTCAATCCAGGTTGTTGACATGTCATGAGTTGAAACATATCAAGGCAAGACAACACATGTAGTGTTACGTTTTCCTCTTCTTTCTTTCCTTTCAATACATCTTAATGGACTTATTTTCCTTTTCGCTGATTACTTACCCCATCCTCGTCATCACCCACTCCCTTCATATCTCCCCACTTGCTTTGTAATCAGCCTTACATCCCTCACATAGCCTTACTTCATTTCCACTTCATTTCCCATTTCTATCTACACCTGCCCTAAGGTACTCCAAGTTTTACTTAAACTCGATGTCAATACCATGTACAACAAGCTAGATCTTACCTTTCTACCTGTATACAACTGCTCTTTGGAACTTTAACATCGCCTGACGATTTGTCTTGCTCTTGACCTCCTTGACCTATTGCCTGACAAGATGGGAAATGTGCACTAGGCATGTCCTCTGAACAGGCTCTCATTGAGCATGCAACAGGAAGGTGCAGAAGAAGAAGTCCCACAAGCAAGGTCAGAGGTGGGGCTTACTTGTGGTTATAGAGAGAGATGTTGGACAACCAGATAGTAGGGTCTTGGTAGTGGAGATCCAGCTACAAGAGACTAGTGATGGTAGTGAAGAAAGAAGTGGAATTCGTTATAGTACAGGCCAGATATGCTGGTCCTTATATACATGTAATGATTAAGGTTTAAGCTGAGTCTTAAACCTTAATGGAGTAAGTAAGATAAGAGAAACTATTAATAGAGCTTATCTGTAAGGTATCAGTTAGCATTTGAAATGATGACTGAGCTATAAGCTAATAATAGAGAAAGAATCATTCAGCATATGAAATAGCTGACTGAGCATGGACCTATCATCCAATGGCATAAAAGAGCATCAGTAAGCATATCAAATAGCTTACTGATAAGAAGATATAAATAGCCCAT
>QFEI01002006.1:0-46658 GCA_003316145.1 Neoboletus magnificus | reverse complement strand
ACCCAGCAGAGAGCGAGTCTTGCCAATGAGCCTGCGGCAATATCTGTATCCAAGCACAAACTGGTGTGTTCTGTTTTGGCTCCGTCCGACGAGGCATATCAGCAAGTGGCCGCAAAATCTAGAGAACAGGTTTGTTGTTAAGCTGTGTTTGTTGGGGCCGTTGCTTATCATGCCATGTCATAGCTTTATGGAGATACCAAAGCTGTGGAAGTAAGCCATTTGAACAAGGTTGTATCCAGCGGCAGTACCCCACATCATAATAGCTCACTTTTTATTAGGAAGAAAAAGCAGATAATTCTTTGCTTTTGACTTCCGAGGGACTTGAGCCTGGCGCTTTGTTGTCATGGACACCAGTAGGAGTTTCAAATTACTGTCACCAAGATGATTGTACTGACCTCTCCTCTCTGTGTGAGGAACAGCCCGCTACATCGAGTCTGCTTGAGTCAGAGACCCAAAGTGAGGTCAATAAATCTGATGATAATCTGCTTGAGGTACGGGACCCAGCCTATTTTCTACTACTGGTTTTCATGACAGCACGCAGTGGCTCAAAGAAGAAATGCATAGAATTAGGTAATCACTCTACCAACCTCCCTCCAGCCCCTGTATCGTGATCTCGAACTCATTATTTGGAGAGCACACGGGGTATGAGTTGGAACTAAATGAATCAAAGCTTAGCGTAGTGATTACTGCCCAAAACACTGCGCATTTCTTGTTCGGGTATTCGTCTCCGAGTCCGAGATTGCCATCAGACACCAACACATCACGATGACCCAAAATATTCAGGCATGCCACTCAATAGTAATGTCGATGTAGTGACCGTTGGGTGGGTCGACGTCGTTCTTTGAGTGTTGTAGTGTTTGACTAAGTGGGCGTATTTTGTATATTAACTCCATCGTACATGCATGCCTGGTGGTGGCGCAGGGCTTCGTGAGCCGCCACGCCGTCTAACGAACAAGCTCTACATAAGTTACGATAATCGGGAAAGTTACGTGCCGTAAACGAGAGCGAGTAGGAGAGTGTCACGTGTACATTTGACCGCTGCGGGCGCGCCGGGTTTGGAAGTCAAAGCAGGTCGGGAACAGTCCACCATGTCCTCCCAATCCCAGCTTCCGTCCCGTCCTTTCTCGCCCGCCGCCAACCACAACAATACGCGCACTTCCACGGACAGCGAGCCAGGCACCAGCGCGTTCCCTGTCAACGGTACGGCCCACCACGATGACACCGACCAAGATCAGGACCCGGATATGGACCCCCTCGAGCGGCTCCAACGCCAACTTGCACGCGAGCGAGCGGAAAAAGAAAACCTTGCCACCCAATACCGCAACCTCCTCGCCAAGCTGACCACCATGCGTACCACGCTGGGCAATAAGCTCAAGCAAGACGCCGTACGTTCCCTTTATTCTTCACCGGCGGCGCTGAGCGAGGCGCGCTAACGCATGTTGTGTGTGTTCTGCATAGGAAGAACTCGATCGTCGGGAGGTCCACATCCAGACGTTGGTGGCCCAGAACGAGGACTTGAGCACGACGGTGGAGACACTTAAGACGGAATTGTTGGCATCGCATGCCGAGAACGAGCGGACGGCCAGAGAGCTCGATCTGCTGAGAAATAGGGATTTGAGCGAGAGTGTGGCAAGTGAGCATGCGATGCGGGAGACGCTGGCTGAATTGGAGCGGTGTCGGTTCGAGAGGGATGAGTGGGAGAGAGGGGCGATGCAGGAGAGGCTTTCGGCAGAGGAAGCGCGGGCGATCGCAGAGGCGCTTCGGAGGGAGCTCGATGTCGAGAGAGAGACACGGCAGAGGGAAAGGGGGGAGTTGGACACGGCGAAGGAGACAGCTGCTAACTTGCAATCGGTGCTCGAAGATTTCCAGACAGGTGGGTACTTTCATTGTTTAGCATCGGCATACGGTCGCGTGATTGACTTTTGGACCAGCAAGGGAGCATGAACTTCACCAAGCGGTCAAGGGTTACAAGACACAACTCGACGACATCACGCTATCATTGGCCGACTACAAGCGGCGTGCACTCGATGCCGAGGTTTGCCTTGCCTCTTTGTCGCCGCTCACTGCGTCCTTTCTGAGTCTTAACGCAGCTCCAATTAGAAGAGAACAAGAGTAGTGCTTCTCGGACATCGGAGTTAGAGCAGGAGGTCAAGGAGAAAAACCTCCTCATCGGAAAGCTACGACACGAAGGTGTACCCTCGGTCTCCTCTGTTTTCTATGTTACTAGTACTAACATTGGCGTGTCAGCCGTCATCATGAATGAACACCTTATTGAAGCCCTTCGTCGTCTTCGGAAATCATCTTCTGACACCAACGTAGACCGTCGACTCGTCACCAATGTTCTACTTTCCTTCCTGTCTACCCCTCGCGCCGATCCAAAGAGATTTGAGATGTTGGGGTTGCTCGGAACCATCCTTGGATGGGGAGACACGGAAAGGGAGAGAGCTGGTTTGATCAGGAGCTTGGGAACAGTGTCTAGCACTGGCGCAACCGGGAGTGGGTCTTCGGGAGGGAGCGGACTGTTTTGGGGGAGGGGCATTAACGGAGCGGCATCACCAAGTAAAAGCAAGAACATGGAATTGGAAAAGACGGACGAGACGGAGGTACGGCGTATCCGTTCTCTGACTTGGTGACGTTCCTCGCCTAACCGTTTCACCAGTCATTTTCCCGCCTGTGGGTCGAGTTCCTGCTCACGGAAGCTAATCAGGGCGAGTCCCAATCCCAGCCTACGCCACAGACGTCCCCCACCAAACTTTTGTCGCATATGTCCATGCCCAATAGCCCTTCACATTTACCCAACCGTATTACGCTTTCGTCCTCCTCCAACGGAAGAGCTTCACCAACGGGATTCAAAGGCATGCGACGACTAGGCTCCTGGACACCCCTCGGCGATGTTGCGGCAATGAGCTCGCCTAGTTTGAGTCTTGCCTCACCATCGCGGAAAGGCAAGGAGAAGGAAATCATACCATAGCACCCACGGGTCGTGCATCCTATGCAGAGGGGTTTTAGGCGAATGATAGTGGGAGTAGCGATTCACCGCCGAATTCCCTCGTCCGGCGGACGTGGGTGCTGGTGCGATGGGGTCGTGCCGCATCATGACGAGCACTCTCAGTTCCCGCCGTGCGTACTTATATTTAGATGGCCGTGTACATTTGATATCATCGTCATGTTTCAGCGGATCAGACATTTGGACAATTCATTCACTCGTTTTGCATGCAGGACATTTGCTTGGCACAAGGATGCACAGGCAATATCTCATCCGGGCTCTTGAGATCAGGATCTGAGCTTTAAAACCCGCGCTTCGGTGTGTCCGCGATGCCCCGACGTGTCCGCGAGAATTGCGATGCAATAGCTCTGCTTGGCATCAACCCAGCTTGTTGGCGAGGTTTTGAATGCTTCTGCGGATGTACAAATCCAATGTATTCTTGGCTCGAATGCACGTGCGTGCACACATTGGCATGGCCCGTGGTTTGATTGGGGCCAACAGACTTCGGAAACTCGGCACGTAATCACACGTACCCGCTGACGTTCGTCCAACAATGATTTTAATCCGATGGGAAAACGATCGCAAAGACAAGCTTAGAGCACGTACTTGTGCGTATACCATACATGGTCCACACGACTGACGACTTCCGCAGCAACAGAAGGAGCAAGGAAGCGCGAGAACCACCAAACGCAAGTTGCGAATCCCACCACGGAAAAATGAAAAGAACCCCACGTCCAGCCCGAGTTTCGTTTCCTGAATTCCGACGAGGGTGAATAAAGGCGTGACTGTGCGTTTGTGGTACATACCCTCTTGTCGTTTCATATGATCGCTCAGAGTTATATCTTGCCATAGGATGGCCCTCCAAAGGGTACAGTGGTACCCCGCATATGAAAGTTCCTGTGCGTGACCTTGTCAAGAAGGGTTTTATCTGGTTCTAAATCGGTTAGTTCCTTGGCTACGATACTCATCTAGCCCAGTGTGTGGGTGCGTGGGTAGAGTTACGATGCTCCCCCCTTTCCCGTAGGCACTATTCCACTGATACGCCGGAAGGACCCAAATAGAAGTCACATCTTGCGCAGCAAATGATGCCGTTTTTGTATGGGTAACATGAGGCTCATAAGGGGGGATGGGGGACAGCGGAGAGCATAAATAAGTGGGCTGAACGTCCTGTTAGGATCCCGGGCTAACTGATTACCATGCTGTCCTGGTTCGTCTCTCTTCTCCCTGTCGCTTTGGTAGCCTTATGTGCTGCAAAGCCCTTGTTGATACCTCGGGTGCGGACGTATAAGCGTGCAGCTCAGGTTCGCAGTCTTCTCAGTCCACCCGACGTTCCTCTGGGGAGCCTCCTCCGCGCTCGCGCGGCCCCGAACCAACGACTTGTTCATGCATTTCATTTGACGAACACATTTATCAGTGGCAACACGAAAGTCCACAAGACTTTCACGACAAGAGCCAAGGCGCTCGTCGCTGGTGCAGGCGCAGGCGAACCGAACCATACATGGTGGGCGGTAGCGCTAAGCGCTGAAGCAGCCGCCCAACAGTTCCTACCTGCTCAGCAGAACGTCGAATTCGCCACCTATACCCAATGTGTCACTTTTGCCGTCGTCCTTTCCACCCTCTTCAACACGGATCTCGATGCCCTTCGTTACGACGACGTCGTCTATGTCACCAACATCATCAACCAGCGCTGGTCAGATTCCAAGATCAAAGACGCCGCTGCAATGCGCCAAGATGATTCTCTGCGCCGAATGATGGTCCACATTGACCGATGGATCGTCGATCATGACCAGTATCCCAATCCGTTAAATTTCATTCTCCCTGCATATGAAACTATGTGGCGAGTTGTTGCAGTGACAGTAGCTTATGTCTACCGTTGCCGCGACAACACCCTACACAATGCCATGGCTGGGTTCGGAAAAGACCCCAGGGAAGAATGTTTTGAGGCCTTCGGAGAGGACAGCCAACAACCAAGTGTCAAGGCAATCATCTCCGAAGTCCTTCGACTCCACCCCCCTACTCGACACATCGCTCGTGCACCCATTGACTCGCAATCATGGTGGCACGCATTCACTGCACCTGCTATTGAGATAGCAGACATCGAGGCCGTCCATTTGTCGGATGACTATGGGGAGAATACGTCCGAGTTTGACCCGATGCAGTTCCATCCATCGCGGATGAGCGGACGACCGGAGCTGTATTCGTTCGGGTATGGGAGGCTGAGGTGTGTCGCCGCCACGTGGGCACCCATGGCAGCTGCGGTCATCGCTGCAAAAATTGTCACACAGATCGAAGAAGCGGGTTGTAATGTGATGGTTGGCCCTAAAATCGGGGGTCGAAGTGGGTGGGATGGGTGGGTGGTGAAAAGGGAAACAAATTAGACCACGTGATGATAAGCTAGGACTGGAGTTGGAATCACATCGGGGATGAGTGCATCACTGAAACAGGAGAAGCATGACAATGGAATATAATCCATTTTACCTCATTGGCGAGTGATTTTCGGGCGTGAAAAAATGAGGTAAAATAGATTATATTCCACTATCACGCTTCTCCTGTTTAAGTGATGGCCTGTAGGCGATTGTACGATGTGTGGAATTGCGACTTTCGTGTACGATTGCCTTGTGCCCAACTTCGATACGATTGTTTGTGTATCTAGTAAACCTTGACGAGGTACGATTGACGACATCCTCCAAGTATGAGTTCATTGTGGCCGGCCAAGTTCCAGCTGTGACTGACGCTTACACATCTGCCACATGTCTGTTTTTAGACACATGGATTCCACATATGCAAAGAGAAAATGATTTAAATTTGGTTCCAATGGTCTTGCTGTGGCTTGTGCCATGCTGAACATGAAGCCTCATAATGACATAAGATGACATCGTACTAGTGATCCTTGCAAAATAAATTAGATGTAATGTTCGAATTGCCCGGTGGGACCTCGGGTATCGAAGACAGTAAAAATAAAGCCTGAACTAGACTATCTTGTGCGAGCTCAAAACGCCCTTGGTCGGGCTTTCTCGCTAGTTTTGATTGAGTGCGGCCAGCGGTGGCTATGCATTTTCGTTTCGAGCGTGGTCGCTCCCAGTGCTTTCCATAACACCACATCCATCCTTCCCTCCCGCCCTTTTCCCCCCCTTCCGGCGCGTTTTCGATACCGTCAAGAATGCTTTCAAAACGAATTGTTGCCATCGCACGTAGTCGTGCTTCTTTTGCAAGACATGCCCCGAGTCTCGGCGTGTCCAGGACCTGGTATGATTCCCCATGTCATACCTCGCTCAGTCTTGATACAACGTCTTCAGGCATGCCGCTGCCTCGCATCTAATGCGAGCGCAGTTTCACACTTCGCATCTCTTGCAAGGTCAGTCCCATGACGTGAATCCCATCGCTTCGCGGACCATAACAGTGGTACAATGAAACTCTGTAGCTGAGACCGTCAAGGTCCCTCAGATGGCAGAATCCATCTCAGAAGGTACTCTCAGGTCGTGGTCGAAACAGATTGGCGATACCGTTGAGGCAGATGAAGAGGTCGCCACCATTGAAACAGACAAGGTACTACCTCAATAGCCCTCGGTTGGTGCATGAGTTGAGCTGACGTGTTCCTTATCAAGATTGATGTCACCGTCAATGCTCCCGTTGCTGGAACGATTGTTGAGCTCCTTGCAAAGGAAGAGGACACTGTCACTGTGGGTCAGGAACTCTTCAGGATAGAAGCTGGAGAAATTGGTATGCGTTGCCCCCCAATTCATTGTGTTCGACACTCATCACATTTGTTTAGCTGCGGCTCCACCCAAGGAGAAGGCAGCCGAAGGACTCGCTCAGGCGGAACCTCCAAAGACCGCAGTGGCAGCACCGCCCCAAGAACACCCCACACCACCCCCAGTTACTTCACAAAAGAGCATTCCGGAGGCCCACAAAGAACCCAAGATGGTTAAACAGGAATCAAAACCTGAGGCCGCTGCGCCATCTAGGGTGCCAGGCAGCCGCAATGAGACTAGGGTAAGTCATTATTCCGCCTTTCACGCCCGTTCTGTTCTTTGACCGCTACGTAGGTGAAAATGAATCGTATGCGTTTGCGCATCGCTGAGCGCCTCAAGGAGTCTCAAAATGCCGCCGCCTCTTTGACTACCTTCAACGAAATCGATATGTCCTCCCTCATGGATATGCGCAAGAGGTATAAGGACGAGATACTCAAGGAGCATGACGTCAAGCTCGGTTTCATGAGCGCGTTCGCCCATGCTTGCACCCTCGCATTGCAAGAAATCCCCGCCGCCAACGCGTCCATCGAGGGTGACGAAATTGTTTACCACGACTTTGTGGATCTCAGCGTTGCAGTTGCAACTCCCAAAGGCTTGGTTACGCCTGTTGTTAGGAACGCAGAAACAATGAATTTCCTCGCAATCGAGAAAGAGATTGCGTCCCTTGGAAAGAAGGTGTGTAGATCGTTTTACCCAATCTAGCTAGTTCACTCACGATTTTCTCAGGCCAGAGACGGCAAACTTACCCTTGAGGATATGGCCGGAGGTACATTCACCATGTCAGTCTCTTCCTCCGGCGCACTTTGCATCAATCTAACCACAACTATTCAGCTCCAACGGTGGCGTCTTCGGTTCCCTGTACGGCACTCCAATTATCAACCTCCCACAATCCGCCGTGCTCGGTATGCACGCTATCAAAGAGAAGCCTGTCGTCGTGAATGGTCAGATTGTTATTCGACCAATAATGGTTGTCGCCCTCACATATGACCATCGTCTTCTTGACGGACGGGAAGCCGTCACCTTCCTTGGTCAGTCGATGTCTCGCATTTCTCATCTCACACTAATGTTGTATTTCTTTTCCCTTTGCAGTCAAGGTCCGCGATTACATCGAAGATCCCAGGAAGATGCTCCTCGCTCCCTCTTAACGCATATTTTTGGACCTATCCTTTTTTCGCCGTGCCATCAAATTTTAATTTCCCAACCCATAATTTGTCAACACTTTGCAGCATTAGACTTGTGCCTTGCAATGTCAGTGTCACTATGGTTCAAGAGCAACTGTATCGGAAATGACCCGCTGTGTTCATTGTCAATGTGTCACTGTTCTTTGACCGATTGCAGCCATAGCGCTACAGGCACTTGGGAAGTGTTTTTGTGCGTCCCAGGCGACCGTGGGTTCCGCTGTCTTATTTGGACTTCGTCCCTCTGCTTCTATCGTACCAAAGGCAGCATTCGACTGTAGTACCGGCGACATCGTTTTGAGTGACGGCGTAAGTCTGGCGTCCATTCATGACGTTAGTGGTCTACCGAGGGTTTGATTGGGAGTATGTGAACAAAGACTTGTCATGATCCTGAACGATGAGCGCTTGATCCATCAAGCGTTCGTTTCCCCGCGCCCCCATCGTCCATGGAAAAGGCTCGTGACCACCCACCGAGTCCAGGTACGATGGAACTGCCGAGGTTGGCACGCTCGTCGTTCCGCAGGTCGAGCAACCGCTTCTGGCCTGTGTTGACAGTTCTTGTCCTCGCAACCCTCTACTTCCCCATCGGTCTCCTCCTCCTCCCGGTCAGATACCCCCGACCTCATATCCGCGTGCCATTGCATGCCGCGGACATGCTCGCGAAATGTCGATTCTTGTCTGTCAAGCCGGCACCCCCTCCGGGGTTCAGCAGCCGCACGCAGTCGGACAGGTACGAGCCAGGAACGTTGTCGATTTTGATACGGAATGTGTCTATCTGGACTGGCCTGGACAATGGAGAGGACATCATCCGTGGGGCCATTTTGTTAGAGAATGGGTTGATCAAGAGCGTCGGGGACGCGAACACCTTGTTGAGGAGGGGCGACGTTATTGAAATCGATGCCAAGGTGAGTATGATCGAGGATTACTCTAGCATGATCAGGCGACGCATATATTCATGAATGAACAGGGTGCATGGGTGACCCCAGGGTGAGTGAACACTCTCCACTTGAGCGCTGACTTGCCTGACTATGAGCTTAAAGCATCGTCGATGCTCATTCTCACATAGGTGTTGGTTCATCCCCGGCACTTCAAGGCGCCAGTGACACCAACTCTGTTAGAGGTCTTGCCTTGCCATGGTTGCGATCCCTTGATGGTTTGAACACGCACGACGATAGCTATGCTCATTCTATCGCTGGGGGCGTCACCACGTCGCTAATTCTTCCTGGGTCCGCCGATGCTATCGGTAGCTGTCACTTTCCACCCCAATTCGAGCGTCGTGGATCGACCACGATCCTTTGCAGGTGGACAAGCATTTGCCATCAAATTGTGGTCGACTAGTGAAAGGTCGCCTTCATCACTGTTGGTCGATCCACCTTATGCCCTAACGGTACACAGGTAAATTACAACATACCGCCGCGTTGGCGTCATATGAAGTATGGTGTCGTTTCACATCCCCTCCACTCGGGGCTTTGCTAATGTGTTTCATAGGCATGCATGTGGTACGTATTCAGACATGCCTACGCATTCCAATTAACACTAACTATATCCCCAGGAGAGAATCCTTGTGGGTATCGGTATCATGATCTTGGCCGCTCTCTGCCCAGTCCAATGTTTTCATTTTAGCAGGTTCCTACTCAGGAACGAGAATGGACGGTGTATGGTCATACCGTGAAGCGTGAGTACTCGGAACATTTTCGCTTCGCACACTTTGTAGCTAGTCGACAGCTACGAACATGCTCGCCAAATGAAGGACAAGCAGGACGAGTATTGCTCGAAAGCTTTGGCAGACGAATGGGAAGGACTAGGCGAGTTTCCAGAGGATTTGCAGTGGGAAGCTATCATGGATATCTTGAGGGGGAAAGTCAAGGTGAATATATTGCTTGGTACGAAAGGGGCATTATCATGGAAACGAATACCTCTTCAGGTTCAGACGCATTGTTATGAAGCCGTAGACTTGGACGCTTTCGTGAGAGTACGTGCATTGTCCCGTGCTCTTGCTATGACGGAATAATGACCTCCTTCCCAGCCGTCCAACGAGCTCCAAATCCCGATTGCCGCATTCCATCATGCCTACGAGGCTTTCCTTGTTCCAGCCGTCCTCAAGCGAGCTTATGGTCAGACCAATCTTTGCATCGTGAATCGCGAACTGATCACCCTTGTAGAACATCCTCCCGCTGTTGCGATGTTTGCATCGTTCGCAAGGTAGAACTGCATGTACTGAGACTGGGTGTCAAAACTTGCCGTCAATAGGTACAAACGTGAAAGCTACCGTCATTCAGAATTCGCGCCCCGTATCTTGAACGAGCAGGGTATCGAAGTCATTATGAAGGTGAGGTAATCTCGATTTATTGTGAGGCGACATTAACCTGGTGTCGTCTCAGAGTGACCACCCAGGGATTCAGTCTCGCTGGCTTTTGCATGAAGCGCAGCAAGCTCATTATTATGGGCTTCCAGACAACGCTGCGCTTGCTTCTGTCACGACGAACGCTGCCAAATTGCTTGGACTAGAGCACCGTCTTGGTTACATCGTGGAAGGCACGTAAAATTCCATGAAAGTAATATGTTCTGGTCATTGACAACTCTTCGCAGGTTATGATGCAGGCAAGTCATAGTTAATGGATGTGATTCAGCCTCGATTCTCAAAGAAGGGTATCTCAGATGTTGTCATCTGGGACAGTCATCCATTGATGCTCGGTGCCACGCCCGTGCAAGTGTTCATCGACGGAATACCTCAACCTCAGGCGTCGTTTACCATAAAGAAAGATGACAGACAGACTGCTCCAATAACTCCAAGTTTTGACGAGGAAGCCAAGGCTGCTGTCAAATTCGTTGGTTTACCTCCTCTAGAAGCGACTCCGGTCACCTCTGGTGTTCTGTTCCGAAATGTATCCGGGGTTTGGCGGAGGGATGAATCCGGAGTGCATTCTGTCTTCCAAACTCGCGACACCGACCACGAAGGCTTTGTCATTGTCGAGCATGGGAGAATCCGCGCCGCGGGCTTGACGAGAACCAACACTTCTTTCGAATATGACAAACGATTGAAAGTGATCGACTTGGAGGGCGGTTCTATCACCCCCGCCCTAGTATCTGCGGGGGCCTCGCTCGGTCTTCAGGAAATTGCCGCAGAGACCAGTACTTCGGATGGTCCCGTCTTCGACCCGCGCCGTAGACGGCCTCATGTTTGGGACTCGAGATGCTCTGTGAGGCTGTCGCTTTAGTCGTGCCAAACATACTGATGACTTCGCGTCAAGGCTTGCTTATCGGTCTGGTGTGTCGACTGCAATCACACCACCCATCTCGGGTGGTTTACTTGGTGGTTTGGGTACTTACTTTTCCCTTGGGGCAAAACACAAGTTGGAACATGAAGCTGGCTCCATGATGCCATTGCCGTTCACGTCGCTGTCCTTCACCCTGAGCACAGATAGCCGCACTTCGTCGTCTTCTGTTGGGTCCGTACACAGGCGAAAGGGGTGGATCCTTTGAAGCCGTTGTCAAGGTTCACGTTCACGATTTTCTCTGAAACGCCGAATCTAACGCGAACTGGCACAGGGAGAGTTACCTCTGGTCGTCAACGTAGAAAACGCCGACATTATCGCAAGCCTTTTGAGGCTCAAGCAAGAAGTCGAGGCGATCTCTGGTACACCGATCAAGATGACTCTCGTAGGCACAGGCGAAGCACACCTCGTTGCTGCTGAGCTGGTGGCTGCGAACGTGGGCGTCATCGTCACGCATCCTAGACCGTTCCCGTTCACATGGGAGGGCCACCGGATGTCACTCATCTCATTGCTTGTGTTACCGAAATTTTGACTGATGCCATTCTATTCAAGTACCCAAGGACCACCTGTTACGGAACAAAGCCTCGTGACTACATTATTCGCCCACGGGGTAACCGTTGGTATCGGACACCAAGGAGTCGATGAAGATGCGCAGATGTCCACTTGGCCTGCGCGCAACCTGAGATGGGACGCCGCCTGGGTGAGTTATTCTATGTGTGACGTAGTAAACCATCATGACACGCCCTCTTTCCTCGTGCAGGCACACATTGATTCCCGTGGTTTGATTGGCATAGAGGATGCTTTGGATATGGCGACGACGAAGGTCGAGAAGTTGTTGGGAGTAACTCGGTTGGGGTCGGACAGCGATATGGTGGCGACGAAAGGAGGGGAGCTGCTTAGCTTTGAGGGAAAGGTGATCGCAGTGATTTCTCCGAGGCGCGGGGTAGTCGACCTTTTCGAATAGGTTGTACGAAGTAGGCCGGTGCGAAAAGTATTGACAAACAGATGACTTACGGGGTGCGGCCCGACCAGTGGGAGCCTTAGTTCCGATCACACCATGACAGTACGACTACCCAGGGAAACGCGCGCTTTGGTAGTGAAGAAGTCCCCCGCCGAGAGGAAGCCGCTCTATCATGACGCAGTGGTGGAGAAGCGTCCGATACCAATCCTGCAGAGGGGTCAGGTCTTGGTAAGGATGGGAGCCGTGGCGTTCAACCACAGGGATGTCGGTATCCTGCTTAACCCTCTCGAATCGACCAGACACTAAACCGGACCACGGATATTCCTTGCTTACAGCTTTGGATTCGTCTTGGTCAATATCCGGGTGTTGCATTCGGAGCCACATTTGGGGCAGATGGTGCAGGTGCGCAGACGGCATCGACTCAACCCCTTTTAGAGCGAAGTCATTCAACGTAAAAGCCTTCCAGGAGCGGTTGTCGCGTCTGCAGACCCTCATGACCCCCTCCTACAACGACGGGTATTCCTCACGCCAATGCGAGGCTGGGAGAGCAGCTCCGACGCACCGGAACCTGGGTGAGTTTACGCACAACAGAACAACCCAGTCTTCGACAAGTCGAACGTCGTCTCATCCCCATCCTGTTTTGTAGTTCGACATTTGGCATCCTCGGTGGGGGGAAGTACCCCCCTCTAGGAACCTTTGCAGACTATGTCATTGTCGAGCGGGATCAAGTCGTTCGTTCCCCGGACCACCTCGACGACATTCATATGGCTGCGTGGCCGCTCGGCGGTTTGACTGCGTGGAGGTCTGTCGAACCCAACTTAGCGCGACGACGATTGGCTAATCAATGCCACCGATACAACGTTCGTTTGTTTGTTTTTCCCCCTCACAGAGCTGCCATCGTCAACGCCCGCGTCAGCCAAGGTCAGAATATCCTCATCACAGGCATCGGCGGCGGTGTCGCTCTCATCGCCCTTCAGCTCTGTTTGGCCAAAGGCGCAAACGTGTTCGTCACGAGCGGTAGCGGGGATAAAATCCAGAAAGCCGCCTCCCTCGGTGCCGCTGGCGGCGTCAACTACAAATCGAGTGGGTTTCTCACATTTTTTCCGTTGCCTCCCCCTTCCCCCTTCCCCTTGTTTACTCGTAGCGTCATTGTAGAGGATTGGCCAGGTCAACTTGCTGACTTGCTCGCGAAACGGGGTGAGTCTGTGTTGCTCGATGCCGTCATCGATTCTGGCGGAGGCAATATCATGGGCCAAGTCAACAAATTTTTGAAGCCCGGTGGAAAAGTCGTCGTCTACGGCATGTATGTGTTTTGACTTACACGCATACGCCCCCTTTTCGTCTTCTCTCATTCATTCCATGTCAATCTCCGTCGTAGGACTGCCAACCCCACTATAAAATTCACCATGCGGGAGGTGTTAAAACACCACCAGCTTATCGGTTCGTGTCGTCTGTTTTGTTTGTAGTCAGGAGGGGCTATACTGACGTGCGAGGAACAAAGGGTCGACGATGGGATCACATCAGGACCTCGTTGACGCGACAAGGTTCATGACGGAACATGCCATCGTGCCCGTGGTGTCTCATGTATTGGAGGGCTTAGGGTCTGCTGAACAAGGGTTTGAGCTCATGAAGCATGGAAGTCAATTTGGCAAGATCGTCGTTCGAATGGATGAGAGCGGGCAGGTTGCAGCGCGACTTTAGTAGCTCCGATTGTCGGACATCGCCTAAGCCCGTTTGGATGAGCGAATACGGTGCCAGGGATCAGTGCGTTTAACTGACTCTGGCACCGGAGTACGATAGCCATTCCTTGATCGGTCGGCCGCCAAGCAGGTAAGAGGAAGGGTACAATGTATACAATTCACGTCAGGACCCCCGTTCACACATTTATCGGACATTTTGCAATGCTTCTTTGATCCTATACTCCCAATACCTGACGATGAAGGCCTGTCAATTTAATTGCCGAAGTGAACTCTTCAAACGAGGTATTAAAATAACATACTTCTTTCTCATGGTGTCGTGTTCGTTCGCAAGGGACTTCCAAAGCTTCACACGAAGCGAGTAAACAAGGTTGACTCTCAGACTGGCCACCAAAGGAGGAACGGAATGTTGCCTTACCTCGGTGGCTTTCATGAGATCATCTCCACCAGTGGCTTCATAGGCATCCGCCATGAATTCAATTGCTGCGACACAGGGTAACTGAGCCCCTGAAGCTGGGAGGGGATCCTCAAGGTCGACCACATCCCCAGATGCCTCATGCTGCTCTGGATGGGGTAGAGAATAGGGGGCTACGAAAGATCGAAGGGTCGAATAAGGCGTTCTGGAGTGGTCTAGTATACCCCGAAGATAGTTCCACGTAGATGCGTTATTGGGCGCAATCGCTATCTTTGCCTTGACAAAGCTGGGAGGGAGAAACAGTCTGTCAACTCATTCCATCCACACGTGACGGCTTCCTGCGCATACGTACGTCAACTCCCTGCGGACGACTGCGTCCCTATCCTCATCTCCTTTCCTGACACCGGATTGAAACACGACAAAGAACCGGTGATGCCACGCTGAGTTATTGCGCAGATCGTTGTCCAACATGCGTTCCACGAACGCGAGCTCATCGCGCCACAACGCATCGTCGTTGAAGTGGGCGAGGATCCACTGCCTGTACGACCAGGTGTGGTAGTTCTTAGTATCGATCTGGAGAGCATTGGTGATGAACGCAACTTCAGGCGCGGGGTCGTTGGTATGTTGGACCAGGAGTCGACGGTGATGCCAGACTTGATATGTTTTCAAGTACGTGACCGCGAGCTCGTCCATCAGCCGCAGCTCTACGTCCAAAGGGGCATTGATGGCAACGAGGGTTTTGTACCGATACTGCCTGACCGACGTTGGAGTGCGTGAGTTTGGGACGACTACCTCCGAAGAGGGTGGAATACTCACCATGCAGAGTAGTGTGCAGGGTTCTGACGGATGATGTTCTCTGTAAGATCGAGCACCCTAGGACTCTTCTCCCCGGTCTTGACAATGCCTCTGAAGTAATTTGTGGCGTCTTTGTCTAATCGTCGACCGAGTGCTCAGGATGACGCGATCGACGAAGTCATTGTATACACGCACATTCTGGGGTATAGAAGATTGGCGCGATAGGAGTAGCGCCTTCGTACTGCTCGAGGGGGACAACGTCGGCCCACTCTGGTCTGTCGGCGAACAATGGCTGGTCCTCTTCCATGGGCGAGAGTCGTATGGAACAGAGACCCGACCGACTTGGTATTGTTGCACCAAAAGCGGGACCGACAAAAGGGGCCAAACTTCAAAGCGTACGACACACATCAAGAGCATGTCCGAGAGTAAAACCCATCAAGACGTACAATACAAAGTCGATCTAAACTACGGCAGACATGGGAAGGAGATAGGTATCGAAATATTATCGAGAGCCACATCAGAAACAGCAAGCCAAGTGAGAATTACATGGAACCGCAAAACAATATATTGCTTAGGCTGCAGCAGGGGCAACCGCGGGAGCAACTGCATTGGTAGCAGTGTAGTCCTATTAATTCGTCAGGACGCTGCATCGCGGCCCTGAAGTATGCCACACATACCTCCATCTCAGCATCAAGATCAGCAGCACTCTTCTGCGGACGTTCGGTACCTTTCCTAGCACGACCTCTTGCCCGACGGATGCCACGCGAGGCAGGCCTAAAAGCACCACATAAGCAAAGTAATCACCGAACTTGAATATAAGCCAACCTTGCCACTCTCGTGGTGGGCGTGGTGGCAGCGGGAGTTGCGGGTGGAGGAGCGACACGAGAAACCAATGACTGAGCTGGCGCTGGGCGCGCGGGGTCAACGACGATTTCGATCTTCATGGGTCGTTCTGTAATTGACGGACAGGCGCGGGATAGTGAGCATTAGTCGGCTGAGTTCTGACGCAAGCAGGCAAGCAAAAAAGGGGGACGGATACGAGTAACCCATAACCCAAGTTGTTACCGAGGATCGCTCAGTCGTTCATCCGCTCTTCAAGTACTCTTCACGACGACGCCACGTGTATCGAGCCTTCATGACATGTCCAATCCTGAAATTGGTCAAGCGGTGAAGATTTGGAGGACACTGTTCCTCGCTCCACAATCCTTGCACCGTACTCAAAACCAAATCCCATGACCGCACCATAAAGTAAGCCCGAATAGTTGGCTGTAGGCAACATGGATTCCGAAGGGTGATCAGTCCTCCGTTATGAATCCACGGCTGTGATCCACCACATGCATAAGGCAGCAAGTGTGGCAGCGAGGACAAGTCATGGTCGCCACCAGGAAGACTGTCAACTCGCACTTTCAGCGCCTGAAGTGTGTCGTCCCAAGTAGCTTTGGAGGTGGGCTCCGACCAGCGTTCGACGGCAACGGTCACCTCTGCAGTTCAGAGGTTCCTCCCAAGAACAGAGACGTAGGAAAGCAGATAAGAAAGTGGCGATACTAACTCCCATCGATGAGGCGGTTGTTGTACTGCTGGTACGCCTTGGTGCCATCTCCTTTTCTCTGGAAGTGAACCGCAGCAATCCCTTTTGACCGGCCAGCGCTGTCGTAGTGCAAGGTGACATCACGAAGAGGACCGACAGTGGAGTGGAAGAGTTCCTTAATAGGAGTGTCAGAGTAGGCCGTTGTAGAGTATCAACGAGAATCAAGTACCTTGATTTGGACTTCATTCACATCCGCAGGAAGATTGGAGACAATTATCTTGTCAGCGGGTTGAGAGACAGGGGCGGCTGCAGCAACAACTTTTGCTGCAGCGGCAGTCTGGGCTGCGGCACGGGTAGCTGCGTTTCCTGGGTTACCCAATACTTGGGCTTTGGCTGAACCACGACGGCCAACTCGGCGCTGGTTCTTAGGGCGGGCGGCAATAACCTGAAGGAGAATTGAGATACACGAAAAAAAAAGTTATACAGGTGCGGTCTGCTTACCTCGTCAAGAGACTTGTCCATTTTTCGGTAATGAATGAAACTTGAAGAAATACGCAAAAACAGGGACCTGGAAGGGGGCGCGACTCGCTGGGGTGGTAGCAACAACAAAAGGGGCGACGCGAAAATATGTGCAGGGACAACACGCTTTATATTTTGGGCGGAGTGTCGGAGTCTAAATCTATTGTGGCTGCGCATTCTTCTCTTGCTGTATGTGGCTGTGCAGTGATATCTGTACCCATCGAAGACCATGTCTCGAGGTGGCCGTGGTGGGGGCCGAGGGAGTGGGCGAGGTGGCTTCAAGGGAAGCGGCGCTTTTGGCGTAGGCTCAATCCCCCCAATGGGGCTCACATTCGCCGATATACAGGCAATGTCGCGTGAAGCAGATTCATTGTACCCCGTACGGTTGGAGACCTTGTTTACTGTTACGTGACAACCCCCTGATACCCATCTTTGCCCAGCCTTTGGACCCATTGCCTGTGCTCTCAGACTTCTCCTCCGAGGAGAAGAAAATAAGCGAGTTGCAGACAGGCTTCATCACCCGACTTCGCAAGTCTCCATATTATGTCGTGGAAACGGTAAAATCGCATGGTCAGGTCATATTTACCTGTGCACACCTCATGCTGATCTATCCGTATAGAGCTCGAGCGATATTCAGACAAATATCGCCAAACTTCTGCATCACTCCCAACTCTCAAACGGAGAGACCTACACGCACCTTTTTTCCCAGCCGAGATATTCGATGGTTACTTCAACCTTAAGAAGAAACGGAGAGGTAGTGTCCCCCCTATTTCCACGCCTAATGTCTTGATGCACATTTGTCTCCAGTAGAGAAAAAAGTTAAAGCAACCCGGCTGAACCTTGATGAACTTGCGGAAGAGGCAGAGGAATTCGTACGGTCATCTAGACTTCACACCTCTCTGTTCTCACAAGACCATTCACAGGAAAAAAGTGGCGAGGAGCGGTCAGATGCCGGTTCGCAGGCTGCCGAGTCAGACTATGACGTTGAGGAGGAATATGATAATGATTACGCCGAAAATTACTTTGACAACGGTGAGGGCGACGACCTTGATGATCTAGGCGGTGGGGGTGGTGGAGACGACGGAGGGGGAGGTAAGTTACTTTATTCTCCCACAACCACCTGCTCAACCACTTTCAGCAGATTACGACTAGTCTACCTGTTGACTTCGGGCATCTCTTGCTAAACGTTCCGGTAGGTGGTTCCCATCATATCCCATCCTATCTTGCTCCGACTAGTCAGTCAGCGAACTGGCACGCTCACGTCAGTGCCAGTGATGTGTACCAACGTTTGTGTACTGAGAAGATGACATGGATTGCAGTACTAGTCTTAGTTGCCCATTCTGCTCGATATCAAGGATTGTCTCCAACTCCGTTGCAAGAGTGTGGTATATATACACTCGCAGCCGAATCGAAGCCAATCGTTCCTTCCTCCAGCCTACTTTCGGGAGGCGACTCAGGATATGCCAAAGTACACACGTGACCGTTCGTCATATATTCACTCAACTAAAGCGGGGGTCAAGCTTTCAAGTTCATAGCACCTTCAACCAACTTGCCTCAATCCAACACCCGCCGTGCCCGCCATGGTATGTACAGTTCAACTCGTCACCCTCCTTGTCGCTCCGCTCGCTGTACTTGCCTGCGAAGGGGAATGTATCACCGGCATCACCAAAGAATACCTCGAGCTATACAACTCCGTCATTCTCGACGTCTTCCAAAATATGGCATGTGGCCCCGTTCGCCCTTGCCATCTGATATTCACAACACCCTCGCAGGCCGATAAAATAGATGCTCAATGCGTTCCACCCGCCAACCATCGCCAGGACTCTATCAGCTACTTCACGCCCGTGATGAACGCGTTCAACAAGGCATCCTACAGTGGATTAGAGCACGCCATATTCCCCTCTTACTTTCATGGAAAATGTCTCTACCCGAACGGTACCGTGCCCAATGACTGCCCGAATCCCGATTGTCCCGTCGTGTGCGGCACCCCTGGGTCTATGGTTCACTTCTTCCCAGTTTTGACCCGGATCGTGTTCAATCAAGTTTCGGGACAGTTAACCAATATCACTTCTCCGAGAAGCAAGGCTTATCAGCAAGTCGAGAAGATGGTGTTGGCCGACGCGCAGACCATGCGACGAAAAGCCCTCTCCCGAGTGTCCAGATACGCGAAACTTGAAGCACGGACAAGAACCACCACAGAAAAGCAATTCCGGGCCATTATGAAGGGCTTTCCGACAATGATGCTGACCGCGTGCGGTGGTTCGAACCTCTCACAGTGCAGCTGGGAAACGTATATGAAGAAGTTCATCTTGAAATACCCCTGACGATGTGATACCTTGACACGACATACCGGAGTTCATTGCTAGTTCCACCTTCATTTTGATTTGTTTTTCCGTTCTGTCATGAAAGAGCCGTCGTTTTGTTTGGAAATCGGTGTTTCCAGTGTTGTGCGATAATCGTGATGGGATTCCCATGGTCCATGTTGGCAAATTTTGAAGGACGACGACGGCGATAGTTCGCTACTCGTGGTCTAACAATAAATACCAAATCGCCGCATCAGCAACCAAGCATCAATTTACCCTCCTTTGTCGTCTTCTATCGTAGCGCATGGTGAGTATCTCCGAGCAGATTTCCACACTTTGTTTCCAGGACCCTCGTCAGCTGAAAAGTTCGTATCGACGACCCACTAACCATGTCGGACACCGAATCGTTCCCAGAGCTCGATCTGGGTGACCGTGTTAACTTGCATAGGGGCAGTCCAATGTCTCGGTAAGTTGGACATGTTGCGCCCTCTCATTCCCGCACTCCACCCACAGTGGAACGATTAGCGATTCCAAACGACTGTTTTAGATCCATCAAAGATGGAGGAGGGAACCATAACCAAGGGTCCGGGTCATGTTTCAAGTCCTGTCAGATAAGACCCACGCATACCTAGCAAGGTCAAAAAAGGGCTCCGTGTCCCCCGGAAGGTATGCGTCGGGTCTGTTACCATAAACACGCGTCTGAGATCGAGCTACATTTAATGACGGTCGACGCACCTGATTTCCGTGGCGGGGAGGAAACCACCCATCAAAAGCACCGCAATTCAATTTGTGGGCCGGCCCTTCATGGAACATTTCTATTACTGATGCGTGTTCCAAGTCCATGCGGTGGAGTATATTGAATCACTTTGCAGACCCACAGTGCATCGTGGACACGCGTCATGAAAAAGAGGTTCGACATCCGACCATTAACGTTCATCGATCATCCCGCGGTCGTTCCTACGCCGCCCACACGCGACCGGCAGGAACTTGACAATCGCGTTAGTCCCACCTTCATTTTTTTTCTCATTTTTTCCTCTTTCATTCCATGACGTATCACTTGTGTCATGTATACAGCTAGGGTCATCTTTTTGGTTGACAAAATCCAAATGCATGTTAGAACAACTTCAGTATGTCACTCCCAACCCCCATAGCCGTAACCGCATTGCCGGCGCCAGCACCTTGAATGAGGAGCGGCCGCACTCCATATCGTTCAGTGTGGAACATGATGATGTTGTCGCTACCTTGCAAAGACGTGGCAAACGCATGCGTCTTGGGGTATCTGTCATTCCAACACAGTTCAGATGACGAACACCACATCCACATTACAGGGCAATGCATACTCATGAAGTGCCGCTTCCACCTTGCGCTGTTCGACATCAATGACGCCGACATAACGAAGGACATTGCCTCGTTTAGCTGCCTCGTCCCGTTTCGCGGCGATGTCACCATCAAACTCGGGGAGTCTCTGCATAAACGTCTGCGCGTCTGCGCTCCGCAGCGGCTCAGGAACGAGCGAGATCGGGCACACATCCACGTGTCCGTTGGGCAGCAGGTCGAGGAGACCGGGGATCATGCGAGATAAGATCGTGAGCTTCCGTGCCACGTCAGCACCGTTGAGATCGTCTCCTGGATGGGGCTCCTGCATATCGTGTCACTTGTGCTGCAGCATGGGGTCGCTACCCACAGACGTTCCCGAGCTCGCTCGGGGTACTCACCGTGTACCCGTTTGTCTTGGCGACCTGCACGATGGACGAGAACGAAGGACCGCCTTTGTCCCCCGTGGAGTACCCGTTGAAGATGTAACTCAGCGTGCCCGAAAAGACACCCTCGATCTTCTTCACCTGTCCAACGCAAAACCCACTCGGTCAACATCCACCCCCTAACAATGTAATCCAGCGCTACCCACCTTGTCCCCCGTATTTACCAAATCCTTGAGCGTCGAAATGATCGGCAACCCAGCACCGACGGTCGCCTCGTTGTAAAACACCCCACGTCCTCTAGCCCGGTCTCCAACCGTCCCAACGATTTGCTTATACAGCTCCAGGCTGCCCGAAAACGCCTTCTTGTTCGGCGTCACGACGTGGATACCAGCGTCCAGAAAACGCGGGTACGTCTCTGCGACGGCTTCGGATGCGGTGTTGTCCACGAGGATGACTTTGCCTGGTTTGCGCCGTGCGAGGTCGGACAGGGCGTCAAGCAGACTGTCTAGGTTCGCTGCCTGCACATTGGGATCGTCGAGTACGATGGTCCCCTCCGTAGGCCTGAAGCAGGTAGTGCCATCCGTGAAGAGGAGCATTTTGCGAGAGTTGGAAATGGCGGCGATGCTGATGGGGTAAGGACTGTCCCCGTTGATGAGCTGCTGGATGAGCTCCGAGCCTACACCACCGATCCCGACGATGGCGAGGTGGAGGGCGTGCTCACGACCAATTGTGCCCATAGCGGTGGAGACTGCGCGTGTATCAAAGTGGGTGACCCGATCTTGGGTATGGCGCAGTGGAAAAGCCGTAGCCTTGGAGGGTGGTGTCAGATCTAATCGCAACGATCAGATGGCGGGGATACAGACAGCATAGCGAATACTCCTCCGATTAAAAGCAGGCAGACAGTTCCGCGTTGGGCATGTCAGATAATAACTCGGCCGAAGCTTTGTTAGAGGCAGAAATCCCACTGGATGTCTGGAATGCATCAGAAAGACTCTCGGCTAAGCTCGGCCTTTGACTCAATGCAGAATCTTACAAGTTTCGGGGCAATCCAACATTTTTCAGACAAACTTCTATATTCAAAACACTTTCGCGTGAAGGAGTGTACTGGTTAAGTAAAGAAACTGTGTAACGAATGGAAGGTGTAGGCTACTATGTGGGAAGCGGAAACGAGGTGCAACGAGCAATCTAAACTGTGGTGAATAGGGAGATGGACTAACGTGCAAATATGTACGGTTGAGTCTTCGCTGCACCAGCGTGGGGAGGGGAGGGAGAAGGGTATGTGTGTACGTTATTTCAATAGGAACACAATAGGCTAGAGGGGACGATCAGAAACAAGAACCAACAAGGAAGGGTAAAAGGACATACAACTAGGTCCAATATACACCGGAAAACCAATATCGCACCATACACATCGGAAAGAAAAAAAAGGGGGAAATAAGAAGGGGAAGATGTGGCTATAGCACAAAACTGATGGGTATGATGCGATGCGATAGTCCGAGCGAGGCGGGCCGAGTCGATATTGATACACGTGTGAAAGGGGGGGAAAGCAGGAAAAAAGAGAAAAAAAAGAGAGCTCCGGACAGAAGATCCGAGAGCGAGGGGAAAAATGATAAAAGGTCCGGCGAGAAGGGAGATAAGTAGCCAGACCGAGTGAATCACTAAAAAGACATAGGGCAAAGAAAATTAGAGGACCGTGAACCCAAAAAGGCAAGACATATAGGTCAGGGTGGAAGCATAGAAGGAGGGGTGATAAAGGAAATATCACGAGTGTCCCAAGATCCAAGAACACAAAAAGTTGAAGATGAAAGCCCCGCACGTCGCACGCAAAGCGCACATAAATAAGCAGGGGAGGCGGATAGTTGTGCTAGTAGGTGAATTGTGGCGCGCAACCTGAACAACGGGAGGGTCATCGTATACACATGGCTGAGCGGAGGCTTGATGGGATGATTTGTTTTGAAAGTATATGGCCTCGTCGACTCCTTTTGTACAGACCCGATGTCTCGGGAACCAAAATAAGAAGCGTGGTGCGATGTGGCGAAAGCATGCAATGCGGAAATGAGCCGATGGTACTGACACATTGAGGTGAGGAAATGGAAGGAAAAATGAAACAGGCGGGACGCCGGAACGCAAAATCCACCAGCGAGCGAGGTATGAATATCGACGCTAGGGGAACCCGGATATAAGGCTCCGGGAGTTGGAGAAAAACGCGAGTGTCCTGTGCGAGTGACCATGACCAGTAGAGAGACCGAGTGATGCGAACAATAGCGAAGAGCGGAACACTATTCGTTGGACGACGCCAACAGCCCCAGGAGAAAAAACCACATGGAAGAACAAAAGCTGGAAGTTGCCGAATGGATAATGATATCGGTAAAAAACGGTATGAGACACGGGGCGTCCCGGAAGACCGCGTAGCCGACGAGTAAGAACGTCGACTTTTGGTCAATGTAGGGGCGGCAATGTGACATTCCGAAGACGCGAGTGGATCATTATGTCGGTGTTGTTGAAGTGATATTAGTCTAATGGGGCTGCTCGCCGATACGAATAGTCTAAGCTGCGAACGAGTCAATGAATGGCAGACTGAACTGCAATGTGAATCACCTCTACACTGTTGGTGAGAATCTATAAAAAAAGAAAGGACCGCTCAAAAAGCGGGAGGAGGCAACTCGTCCGGGCTCGGTGAGTTCTGGAACACGGAACTTGCGAAAAACCCGGCCTTGTCCTTGCCAGCACGGGTGGCGCTGGGCCCAACCGAGCCGAATCGTTTCGGCGGGAAGCCAAAGAGCTTCTTGAGCTCTTCCGAGGCATCGGAGGTTGAGGACATATCCTCGTCAAAGGACATATTGAACACACCCTCGCTCGGCGTGCGGCGATGGTGAAGACGTGTCTGTGAGGGTGTCGAGCCTGCAGTGCTAGTAAAAGAGAAACTGCCAAAGGGAGATAGCGGTGCTTTGCGAGGACCATCTAAAGAGAGACGCTGCCACATAGTGTCCGCAGGGAATTCCCGGGTGGGCGTGGAGGGGGGAGAATTATCCTCCACGTCAGTCGTATCGTCACAAACAGGAAAATCCATGGCATAACTCGCCGATGCCCGCCTTTTGTCAACGCGAGGGAGCGCTTGAGGGTTCGGCGCGGATCTCGAGAGATTGTTCCTGTGGGTGGATTGTTTGCCTCTAGGTACAGGAACAGGACGAGACGCAGGTGAGGGCGTAGCGGGTGGTTGCACCGGGTGATTTCGGCGGCGTGCAAGTTTGCCAGAAGGTGGGGCTGCGAGGGTCGGGGGAAGCTTCATGAGACCGCTGTTGGAGGGGAAGGGGACACGGGGGGTGTTATCAGAATCTGAATCTGAGCTGACGGTAAAGGGATCGAAAGAGTTCGCCGCAGGATTGGTGTTGCGATGGGCGAAAGATGGGGCTGAAGATAAGATGGGGCCCTCTACCTGCGAGGAGTGAATGGGCGGTGAAGGTTGGCGAACGTTGTTGCGTCGTGAATGTCCATGAGCGGAAGAGCTCCTGGCGGAGTGAGAAGAAGAAAGGATGAGACCCGAAAGGGTGTGGAAGTGTGACGAGATCTACCTTGTCGCACCCTTATCTTTCGGAGCCTTGGTCTGTCGGCCACGCGGGGATTTGTCCGGGAGGGGCATGGCGGGTTGTGCGGATGGCTTCTCAACAACCGGGGGAAGAGCGAGGTCGGAGGAGGGCTTCTCCTGTGCAAGCTTGCCGGACTCGTCCTGGGCTGGCTGAGGAGTCCGGTTATGGGGCTGTGCATGTCTGGGCTTCGGCGAGCGGTGGGGGTGACGTGTATGGCTCTGGGGCTGATGTTGGCGCGGAGACTCTGCACGGAGGGGCTTGGATATGGAGAGAATGCCGGGCACCTTGGTTGGCTGCACGACGACGGCGGGGGGCGCAGAGGGATGGCGGCGGTGGTAGGTCGGGGGGGACATTGGGAGGGGGACGGGATTGTGGGCGAGCAGCATGGACGATGGGGGACGCTGCGGGGAACGACGAGGAGGGGAGCGTTTGAGAGAGAGGTGAATAAAAAAACGAGGATATCGAGTGTGGGATTGGCGAACGATTTTGTCTGATCAAGTGTCAGCCGGCTTTGGAGCACTTTTTGTTCTCCGACAGCGGCACAGCCCGCGCAGGCGCAAAGAGGATACCGTAAATGGGAATTTCATGATCTATCGGGGTTTGAATCTGCGCTGAACTTTAAAATCGTGCCACTCGCCCTGGATCGGCCACGACGAGGCTGACAAAGCACCGCTGAGGGGGCAATTGGCATAATTAAATATTAAATTAAATATTTTGGCAACGAGGTCGCCGGCTGTCTCCCTTAACTCCTTTCCCTCGGTCCCACGTGTCCTTTTTAGGCCGCCTCGTGTCGACCCTCCCTTGTTGTCTTCATGAGATCGGCATGCATCACCTGCTGATAGGAGTGTTACTGAGATCGCTTCATTTAACGCTTCAGGCATCGCTCTGCCCGCTCCATGCCACTTCGTGACCGTCTCACGCGACGGCTCTTACGTCCCCGCCATCGTCCCTATTGTCCCCGCCGCTTGGTATTGTCCAAACCCCTCTCGGTCAGCTCTCGACCCTGCTCCATTCCTGACCACCTATCTCCACACGCGAATCACCGCTTCCTGTGCACGGATGCCACCCCACCCACAAAAAAAGATCGAATCAGACATCATGTTTAGCTTCCGCAGCTAACCCTCCAGATCCCAGCCATCTCATGTCCGCTGCTTTTCCACGCGCTCCGCAGCACCTTTACCTACCGGGCATGGCATCACCTCGTCCTACGCAGCAGCTCGCGGGACCGGCCGGTCCTCGATCGTTCAGGAAAGAGAAACTATTTGATCAATCGAACCACAGCTGGGAATCATTGCAGGCAATCGTAGCGCAAAACGTTGTCCACAAGGCTTGCCTGTTTGACGTACCCCTCCATGCTTCGCTTAATCTTGCGTGCGATCTCCTCGGACGATAATGCGCTCCAGATCTCACGCTCCTCATCTCACCCTTCCGGACCGTATCTTCGTATCTTGAGAGATATGGTCGAGATTAAAGTTTCAGTTATCAATAGCGAGCCCATCATGTATGCAGCATGTACATCCCGTAAATCAATTGTGTCTGGGGAGGTCCTCGAGAGCCTTTCTCGCAACTTGAGACAAAGGGTATTCAAATTGGTCAACGCTTCTGCTGCGCCGCTGACAACAATCGCTCCCAACAAAACGCCAAGCGTCTCCCTGCAATGCTCTCTCGGTCTGGTTGCATCGAGGTTTGTGCAAGTGAATCAGTAAGCGATCGAGCAGGTCCTGCAACGAAAAGGAATTTTGATTGTCTCCACAACACGCGCCCTTTGCTTCCAGTTCTCAGCCACGACGCTATGGCTGGCAGGATGGTCTTGACAGGCGAGGTTGTCCTTGACAACCGCTCTCATAGTACAAGCGCAGCCCATCGGATACGCGCGAGGACCATTCAAGGCGCGGTGCACACAGCGTCTCAAGCATGTCTATGTCATTGTATGCTCCAACCGCGAATAAATAAAATGTTTGAGGCGAGGTTCCCTCGTGGAAAAAAAAAAAAAAAGGTGCCCCTTCGCCGAGTCCGACTCTTCGTGGGTCAGCATCGAGCACGTTTCCTATCCCCCACCAACAACGTTAATACAATGGCGTGTCTGATCAACTGTTGTCGTTGCGATGGCATTTTGATATCATTGTTCGATGAGCGCTTCGATCCTTGTTTTGATCGGTCGGTCTATCGCCGACTTCGGATGGTCAACTCGCAACATGTGCGCGTCTTTTTTAAAAAAAAAGAAAGACCCGAAACAAGGGGGATACATGCGATGCGCACTGAGCGCTGATCTCCATGTCAGAAACACAGGTTCTCCATCGTGTCGCCGGTCCGGATCGACCCGAGTACCCGCACAGGTCACTTGCGATTGACGACCCCGAGAGAGAGAATTAGGCACTATCGAAGCCCCCAGAACCGGCGCAACTAGCGCAACTAGTACTGACATGCCTTCTCGCCCTGGGGAGGAGCCTCTACGCCCCGATCGAGAGAGAAGGTCTATAGAGAACTGGCAAGTCACCGTCCCCCACACGACGGTGACCCTTGATGAATGATCAATGAACTCTCCGCGTTGGGAGCACATGCGTAAGACGTGTGTGGAAGAGGAGAATCATTTAGCGAAGGTGCCTGTAAGCGATTCATATTCATCGTCTTCTCCGGGGGAATGACACCGTGAATAGGAGGAAGAAGGGTACTTGGTCGGACATCGTGACCTTGTTGGCCGTGCGGAATCGCTTCGGTTATGTACATGAGGCAGCGATAAGTCCCATCAAGATTCTGGAATTGCCCAGCAGTGAGGAGAAGAAATCGGAATCCCGAGGCTGTGCTTGCTGTGTAGAGTACATTGTCTCCTTGGATCTCCGAACGTAAAGTTCCGGTTTTGAGACGCCGTTGACAACATTCTTAGGAAAGGAGTGAATTGCACCGCATAAGTGTCGACGCCCCGCAGAAGCTATGATCCGTCTTTGTATCGATCTACTAGCGTACGTACCTATGACTTGTGGCATAATTATTACCTTCTACTTACAAAGCAAAGAACCGCATCAGAGGCAACCAACAAGCACTGCAAGGCACCTCTTTTGAGCCAAATAACTACTTGGTCCAATGTATAAGGATCAGGGACTCATGGCCAGCAGCACAGAAATCAAGTCAATTCAGCTGAGGTAGAGGGCTCAAGGTCCAAACTCAAACAAGTTGGCAGCAAGACAATACAAAATCATCCACATTTCAATAACAGGATATACAAGACCAAAGAGATGAGAAATAAAGTAGCTGTATCTGCGGCACAAAATGGCATACCATCCAGGTAGCATCAGGGACAGACTGGGAACATGACTCACCTTGCACAGGGGGCAACATGTACAATTGTAGTCCTGGAGACGACATCAAAATACATGTCATATCCAGATCTACAAAAGCAGAGAGTACTCGGATAGGAGCAGTGTCCTCACAAGGAGGCGGGAGAAAAAGGAAACCATGACAGTCCGAGTAGTCTGAATCGAGTTTCGCAGTCAACAAGGACTGCGAGCCACAAAGTGAACTAAAGGATAGGTGGTCCTTTGCAAGACGACAATCCAGCTCGTCTCCTCGTACGGCACACAATGGACATTCCTGTAAATGAAACGACCATTGCAACACTGGCAAACCAGCGGGAAGGGCAACGCGGCTAGGGTCGATGGTAAGCTGCGGGGGAACCGCGAACGCCAAAGGACGAGGGTGATGAAGTGCATGCACTAGAGGGTGACGCAGTTAACAAGAGACGTCACGTGGGGAGTTCCAAGTGTAAAGGCGTAGGAGCCATAGAACTGTATTCCCTTAAGCAGTTGGGTGGCAGAGACGGAAGGGGTCTGGCTGCGCTGCTCCTCTTTTGATGGGTAAACCGAGTGTCTGAAAACCCCGTTACAGCAAAGTCGCACAACATGCGAAAGATACACTGCAAGCCACGCCGTGCGTCCGAGGACGCAATCGCCGCGATAAAGAGCACTGAATTGCGTAGGGTGGAAAGGAAGACCCACCCAGTCACCGCGACGCTTCTCAAAGTTGACCATTGCGCGACTGGCAACCGCGTTTCTGGTACGTCGCTCAGTCCATCAGGACTGGTCTCGGCTAGAGACGATCGAGGATGACTGTGATGCTCAGACCTTCCCGCTCAGAAGAAAAGACGCGTGGAGAACGCGCCTTGTGCGTGCTGAGCCTCGTAGCTTTCGAGCTGTCATGGGATGAGAGGGAGAGGGCGCGTCGACGGTCTTTTATATTCGAGGCTGGTCGGAGTTTCGGAGTTTGCCAGGAGAGACAGGGGCTTACCACGTGACGAGGGAGACGTGTCAGGCCTCTCCGGACGCGACGAGTGTCTTCAAGGTATGGCGCTGCCCCGGACGCTGCTTGTCGTTGCAGGGATCGTGCTGGGTGCTCTCTGCGCTTATGGCGCGTCGCCGCCAGTCACGGTCACCCTCCGCTCCGCTTTCTCCCCCAGCGATCCCTTGCTCGAAGCTTTGTGAGTCCCCGTCCTTGCTCTCCCCCTCCACTCATCCGTCCCCAGCGAATCGGTCGCGATGGAGGATCCTTCCGTCCTCTTCCCTCTCCTTTCCGCGTTCACGCCCACGGACCAGCTCTCTACACCCCTGCAGGCACATACCGCCGTCTTTGCCGCAGCATCCAATCACATGCATGGGGCCGCCCTCAATTCTGCCCGTGTCCGCCTTGCACTCCATGCTCTGACGCCTCGTTTGGCTGCGTCTGCAGAGCACTATGACCTCCATATTGCAAATTTGGCAGATAGAGACAAGCTTCACAACCCAGAATGCGCATCCTGGGTTGACTGGCACGGCCAGATCGTTTGCGACGCCGAGACGCTTCTTCAGCTTGCCAACTCCAAAGACAATCGCGTCGTCGTTCCACAGCCAAAGCGTCTTCCCTTTGACCACGTCCGCCAAATTTCTTCATCTATTGAAGAACCACGGTATACTGCTATCCACTTTGCCAACCCCACTGCGCCTCCCTTCCATGTTCTTCATGAAACTCTTCTCAGCTTGGAGCCAAAAGTCGAATATGTTCTCCGTTGGGCAAAGGGAACTACTGAACACGGGAAAGGTCAACTATCGAGTCATCTCTCCGGATACGGGGTTTCGCTCGATCTCAAGAAGATGGACTACCTCGTTCTCGACGATAGGAACCAGCATCAGGCACCCACGACTCCCCAGGATTCTAGTCAAATTGTCGAGAATGGCGATCAACCTTCCTCCGACGAAGAAACTCTTACTTGTATCTTTGATTCCTTGCCGTACATTCACGAAGAGGCCGAAATGAGAGCAATGAAAGGAGAGCCACTGACGTCCGAAGAAATAGCGGGTGTGTTCCACGATTCGACTTGGTCCAGAGGATAGCTTCATGCTTGTTCCACAGATCTTGGTGTAAAAGCAATCCAATTTATTATAACGTTCTCCAACCAGCCCCGTGTCGAATCGTCGCACGTCCATCAATGCTGGGATAACTACCATACCGTACCGCTCTCCGATGTGGAGCTTTTTCAAACACTTGCGAACTCATTCCCGCTCTACGCAACGTCGCTCGCGCGCAAAATTCAAGTATCCGAGGAGGTGACAGACGAAGTCCACGAAAACTGGGCAAAGGCAGCCCCAGGTGTGAACATGGCTTGGGTCAACGGACGGTTTCTCAATGAGAACGAGGGCAGCGCAGCCAGCATCTTCGGGTGAGCATCACTACACCCTGTTGACTTTACCGACTGAAGTCGCGTACTTAGGCTCTTGCGCACTCTGCAACGCGAACGCACTCTTGTCAAGTCTCTTGTTGATCTAGGTTTTACCACAGAACAAGCGATTGAGCTTCTTATGCATCCTGCTCATTCAACATCCCAGCAATCTGGTTCCTCGGTGCCTAAAACCCAGCCCACGCGTGGCTCTGCAAAACCATTTGCTGCCGAAGCCCAGATGGATGAGGCTGATGTTATCTCCGAAGACAAGAAAACCTTTTCACTCTCCCCAAAATATACCGAGTACCTCGAAGGGCTCGTTGACGCGAGTGATAGACAAGAAGGTGGAGGCGTTATATTATATTGGAATGATTTAGCTGCAGATGCCCGCTATGCCAATTCTAATCCATCTTTGCAAGCTGTCTGTATTCCTTTTTCCCGATCGGTCTACTTCTGACCCAGATTTCGACAATTCACAGCTTCTCCGCGTCCACACCATGTCACTTTTTTCACCCATGCTTAGAATTCGGCAAAACCTAGTCAATGTGGTTTTCGTCCTTGACCTATCACAGATACGATCTCTGTCGCTTCTTGGCAGCTTGTCTGAACACTTTGTTCCTCGAGGATTCCCGGTCAGATGGGGCTTTGTTCCTGAAGGCGAGGGCGACAGTGAGTCCAATAAACGTATTGTTTACAAATTAGTGTTCACCCTTGATCAGGTCTTAATATGGCTCGTCTCGTGTATTACATCAACAACAAGTATGGGCGCGATCAAATGACAGCATTCGTACAAGGGGTACTTATATCCTAACCTTCGTTAACGCAGCTCTAATGACTCGTCACAGATTTCACGTGCTCATGCAGAGCATAGGCTGTCAGGTCTATCATGGCAATTAGTACAAGAAGTATTCTATTTACTTGGTGCTGAAGATAACTTTTCCGAAGTTGCACGAGGAAACATTCCAATAATCGACGAGGTGACGGGAGAGGACATCATCGCCCGATCACAACAATACGGCAGACGACTAGGTATAGCGGTTCAGGCTGCCACCGGGAAGGGCCACGCTTTCGTCAATGGGAGATATTTCCCCATCAGCGATGTAAGTGTCATCCATCACACCCTAGGGTCTCACTGAAGCTCGGGTTTGCAGAACATATTCCAACAAATGTCTAGCGAAGTCACGGCGCAGTTACAGGTTCTACAGGAGATGGTATGTATGACATGTATCAACCGGTGTGTTGTCGTTGACGCTCCTCAAGGTGTACACTGGCGAGATCACAGATGACGATATTCCCTTGATGTCAACGTTTTTCTATGACCTTCCTTCAACGCTCCCCCGCCGGAATCCGTACATCTTTGTCAACAAACCCTCTGGACGCGGACATGCACTCGATGGGAGCAGCTTGCAAATGTTCAATTTACCCGAGGTGTTCTCTAAGGCTGGTCTTCAGACAACGGATGGCTCCTTCATCGTCCCAAGTGCGTACCATTCCCTGTATTTCACCTCACCACCTTCACGGAAAGCAGGTCAGAGTGACGATCTCGCGGTATCGGTATACGTGATTGCCGACTTTGATTCTAATGAAGGCCTTGAGTTGGCAAAGGAATCTCTAAAATTCATGGTATTCGTGCTTCATCTTGTGATCGAGTACGATGTTCATCGTGTTGCTGGATAGATCCACTCGCTCAAAACCCGGGTAACTTTCATCCATAATTCCGGGGCAAAGACCACCGGAACTGTTTCCACGTTGTTCTCCACCCTTTTACATTCGGGTAACCTCAATGATGTCTCGCCTTCACGCATCTTGGAGGTGTTGGCCAGTGGATCCGACACACACCATGCACCCGGAGCACAACAAGCTTTTACCTTGGCCGGAGAGGGAGCTACTTCCGCGGACATCACCCGCATGCTACAAGCGAATCGTCTAGTCACTCGGCAGCTCGGACTCCAGCCTGGGCAGAGAGCTGTCCTGATTAACGGACGGGTACGTCATTTCGTTAGCCCTCGTATGCGCCGGACCTCATCCACACTCTTACGCAATAGCTCGTTGGGCCCTTTGACGCGAATTCCGAATTCATTGCTGAGGATTTCGAGATACTGGAGCACTTTGAAATCAAGCAACGCGTCGGTCGAGTGGCTGATGTGATCAAGGAGATTCTTGGTGAAGACGGTACCGATGATGCGTAAGTCTTGTTGTTGAATCAGTTTTAGAACAGAGTTGAGGAACGTGCACATGACACATTTAGATCCAAGCGCGCAGATTTGATTTCGATGGCCTCTTCTATCATTTATGCTGACCAGCAACCAGACCCCTCTGAAGTGGGCCTTTTCGACACTGCACCCAAATCGCGCACACGGAATTACCGATTGCTTTCGAGCGACTATATGTGGGTTCCTCTGACTCACGCTTCTGGCCTTTTGTTTATGTTTCCTTTGCAGTAAGCTTTCCGTTGGTGAACCCCTTTCGGCTCAGAGTCACATCGCAGTGTTGTTGGACCCCTTGAGCGAGACTGCTCAGAGGTGGTCGACGATATTAGCAGTAAGTTCCTGAATTTTGGTATCTTCGCATACCAGGTGCTGATCGTTCGCCAGCGGTCCTCTGAGCTCTTCCCCGATATCTATATCGAAATCTATTTCAATCCCACCCAACATACTGAGGTACGGAGCTGCTATATCGATAACACAGTTCTTTCTGACCGGCCCGTGGACTTTAGATACCTCTCAAAAGATTCTATCGTTACAACGTCGTTCCATATCTCACCTATGACGCCGACGGGTAAATATATTCTTTCAAACACAACTTTCTGACCCTGACCATTCTGCAGACAAGAAATTCCCGCAAAGGTAATATTCAGTGGGCTTCCCTTGGAACCAATTTACACCCTGGGCATGGATGTTCCACCATCTTGGCTCGTCCGCCCACGAGAAGCCCTCTACGATCTCGACAATATTCAGCTCGGCAAACTCTCCCCCGAAGACCAGTCCCAAGGCATCCATGCCCTCTTCGCACTGGATTACCTCGTCGTAGAAGGACACGCGCGCGAGTTGAAGACCGTCGGCCCGCCTAGGGGTGTCCAACTCCAACTTATTAGCACCAAAGATGGGTCGATCGTCGATGATACACAGGTCGTGGCCAACTTGGGGTATCTACAGTTCAAGGCGCGCCCAGGGACGTTCCGGCTGGAGATAAGGGAGGGCCGCGGGAGAGACATTTACGAATTGGACAGCGTCGGGAGCGAGGGATGGAATAGTCCGTCGTTGGCTGAAGCCGGTGATAAGCTGACAGTGATGAGTTTTGATGGGCTCACTCTGTATCCTCGGCTGGCTCGGAGACCTGGTACGGAGAGGTTGGACGTCCTTGACTTGCGGACTGCACCCGAGGAAGGCTTAGGGAACATAGTGGAAAGCTGGGTGTCCAAGTAAGTATCGCGAGACCGTCGTTCGTCCTTGCACTCATTTTCTGTACTAGGATGGCTTCGCTCCTGAAGCCAAAGGCGGACGACAACAGGACGAAGGCGGTCCAGAAACAAGGCGATGCTCAGGCCGACATCAATATATTTACTGTGGCGTCCGGCCTGTTGTACGAGGTATGACCTCTTTAGGCTCTAGCCACTGCGTTTCTTAGCGGGTTTACCACAGCGTTTTGCTTCGATCATGATCTTGAGTGTGTTGCGTAATACCAACAGCAGCGTCAAGTTTTGGTTCATCGAAAATTTCCTTTCTCCATCCTTCCTTGTGCGTGTTTTCGACAGCCTTCTATCCTCGTGTGTTGACACGTCCTTCAGGAATTCATCCCGCATATGGCTGAAGAGTATGGTTTCCAATATGAGTTGGTGACTTACAAATGGCCGTCTTGGCTAAGGGCACAGAAGGAGAAGCAGCGCATCATATGGGCTTACAAAATTCTGTTCCTCGACGTCCTTTTCCCGATGGACCTCAAAAAGGTCATCTTTGTTGATGCTGATCAGATCGTACGAGCAGACCTGCAAGAACTGGTCGATCTGGATCTTCATGGAGCGCCATACGGCTACACGCCAATGGGGGATGACAATCATGACATGGAAGGGTTCCGTTTCTGGAAAACGGGATATTGGCATGATTTCCTGGGCAGCAGACCGTATCACATCAGGTATGTTTTGTTGTAGTTTACTCTTTTTGTTTATCCTCACGTTTCCCTGAGTGCGCTATATGTTGTGGATCTCGTCCGCTTCCGTCAGGTAGGTTCCCCCGTGTATACGAATCCCGTTTGGATTTCCTAACATTTGGATGCAGATGGCCGCTGGGGTGAGCACCCGATAACGACGATGGGGCTCTTATACTTATCGTTGCCGTAGGATCTTCTCCGAGGCTCATATCAACTGTTGTCCCAAGATCCTAACTCATTAGCAAATTTGGATCAAGGTTCGCTGCCCAGTCATAGTATCTAGAGAAGCTGATTAATGTTGTGAATCAAGATCTTCCCAATAACTTGCAGGCCCAAGTTCCGATCGTAAGTTAGGCTCGTTGTGAATCGAACAACTGCTGATGTAGGAACAGTACTCTTTGCACGAGGATTGGCTATGGGTAAGCGGAACCCTCCTGGCGACGAGAATAAGATGCTGACGATGGTCATTCAGTGTGAGACATGGTGTATGTCGGCCCTTTGATTTGCACGTTCAATGCAATACTGAAAATCCACCCAACCAACCACAGGTAGCAAAGATAGATTCCACCGTGCAAAGACGATCGACTTGTGTCAAAACCCCCTCACGGTTCGTCGCCCCAGTGAACCTCGCCCCATCATTCCACTCACTGAATCCGATTGGAGCACAGAAAGAGCCCAAGCTGTCCCGGGCGCGTCAGATTCCCGAATGGGAGGAGTTTGATAACGAGATCGCTCAGTTCGTGCGACGATTGGCTGCTGAGGGTAAGATCCACGCGAGCGTGGCGACGGCAGATTCGAACGTGCTGGCTGGGAGCAATGTGCCACCTGGGACGCACTCGGGCGGCGATTCATTGCCGGAAAAGGATGGGTCTGGATCTTTGCATGACGAGTTGTAGTACGTGTCGACCATCGCTAGGATTCGAGTTTCATGCTGGTGTTCTTTTCTTTGTTTTCGAGTAGACGAAACTATTTATCTTTGCAGAGGCATGGTTGTTGTGTTCTCCCCGGATCAGCCGCCCAATGTGATTGGACATATCCCTCTATTGTTCCATGGTGCGAATTCATTAGCGCATATGACGCCCGCTGCATGGCAGGTGCCACGTATGGTTGGTGAGAACTTCAAGAGAAAAGCGTCGCAAGTTTATTGGTAAGTTCATCCGAGGCATTCCAAGGTCAATTTCTTGCAAATCTCAACAAGGTTGGATAATTCGATCGGCCCAAGGAACCCATTCAACGCCGACGGAATTGTTATTCGACTGCGTCCTTGAGTGTCTTCAATGTTACTCATCACTGCAACGGGAACGATCTGGAAGGACGAGCGACAAATGCTTCTCGCTGCGCTACGCTAGCTCGGACGTGTCGGGGGGCACGTTCTCGACCTTCACCAGACCATGTAGATCATCCACGATATGCCCCTCTCGAATGGCTTGTCAATCTAAGACGTCCTGTCCACCAGGAAGGGTGTCCAGACGGAACCCCGATACAAACCCCCACTGAGTTCGGCTTCATTGTGAGTCCTGTGATCATATGACTATTACTTACCCTCGGGATTGTTACGCTGGACTGAGAGATCTTGGTTTGGCCTAGACGTCTCAAAGTTTCAGTTATTCCCGGGAACTAGCATCTTCGCTCGGTCTGTCCGAATCTGGTGTCCTTTTATTTTTGGTTCGAATCCTTTTTGGGGCCACGGTAGGTACCTGTGACCACCACATAGACTCTTTCCTGAGCTATCTGTAGTGATGCAAACTGGCAGTGTGCCGAGCTCCTCCCATAGACGATGCCGTATTGAAACACCTTGACATCCTTCCATGTTCAAGACGGATTCTTTGGCTCCGGCTTCTGAGACATCACGACCGGAAGCGACTTGCTTTGGGTCTGCAGATACGCCTTTTCGCAGCGTTGCAGGCTATCTGGCTTTTTGAAAAATTTGACACTTCAAGACCGATATAATCTACGGTAAGCGCCACACTTTTGGTCTAAATCACGAGCCGACCCCGGTAAATGCCGCAACTCCGCTTCTGGCATACAGAAACTCGCGCTGGGCGCCCCTATCTTTTTCTCACCCACCGACCATGATAGTCCGAAGGCTACGAGGCTCAGCACGCACGAGACGCACCTTATATGTGTCTGTCCTTCTGAGCGGTGAGGTCTGAGCATCACAGTCATCCTTGATCGTCCCCAGCTGGGACCAGTCTTAATGGGCTGAGCGACGTACCAGAAACGCAGTTACCGTCTGCGCAATGGTAACTTTGGAAACCGTCGCGATGATTCGGTGAGCGGCCCTTTCCAGTAAGCGCAAATCGGTGCGCTCTATCGCGGCGTTCGTGTCCCCTGGACGCAAATCGTGGGCGTATGTTACCGCGAAAAAAGGTGGTAACCTAGTACATATCGATTGGCATTCAAAATGGGGGGTAGCTTGTGTCGGTGCATAGCTCGTATCAAGCTGCTGCAGGGTGTAAAAAAAATCTCGGGCCCCATGACATGGAGAACCCTACCCTATGGTGAGAACGAATCACCTGGATTTCCTAGTGTTCTCCTCTGACGCACGGACAGATGAAATAGCTATTGATTAAGGCTACGTTGTTCTTTGCGCTGGAAAAGCCAGCGATACGACCTCCAGATAAAATTGGTTGTCGTATGCCGTACGAGGAGATGCCAAGCCGACTTGTCGCTTTGGCAAGGGACGTCCGTCCTTTAGTCCACTTCGTGGCTCCCTGTCCTCGTTGACAGGGAAACTCGGTTCAGACTACTCTCGGACTATCATGGATGAATTTTTTTCCTTTTGTGGTTCTCTTCGTGAGGACAACCTTCCCTTTCGTTGCATTCCTCATGGCTACTTAGCATGTGGCCCAGGACGCGAACGAACATTTGTGTCCTGTCCTGGACTGCATGTGTGGTGTCTCTTTAGTCGAGGTCAGTTGTGTCCTTCCTTGCCCCTCGCAAATGTCGCGGCGAAACCGTCGAATACTTTGCCTTGTTTGACTGGTGGGTCCTTCAGTGTTCACTTCGTTTGCAAATCGTCCGCATGATCAAATAGAACCTCAAAAACGAAATCTTTCCGCTCCAATAGATAGCGCGTTGGTGAGGCATCTCGCCTCTCTTTTAACACCCGAGATACCTTTCCTCAACCTCCATCCTCGAATCATGCAACCACATGACATTCCATCTCGCCACCTACCTGTTGCAGAATCTCCATCAAATATTCCGTACCCGAAGTTCTGTCTGTACGATGATCCCAACTCCGAACCTGTGTCTGTCTTCTTCACCAGGCTAATCGCTTTATTCTCCATCGAGAAAATCTCTTCTCACTCATCTGTATTTCACCACCTTTTTTAAATTTTAAATTTTTTGAATCCATTTACGTCCCGTTGGGGTGCAATACCCTATGGAGGACAATACTGAGCTAGGTAAAAGAGGCCGCCGTGCTTCTGTCGCGTCCCCGATTCGCTCGAATGCCTTGAGGGCAGCCCGACGGCCTCCTTCAATCCTGTCGTTCCTGTTTTAGACGAGCCGAATTTTATGAATCAGCGGTAACCGGTTTGATGCATGCGTGGGGTTAAATGAACCACGTGTGCTATGGGTGTCATGTACTCGGACCACCTCGAGAGGCGGTCGGGTGTGGTAGGAATAGGGGAGTGGTTCGAATGTGGGTAAATTAGAGTGAGGGTTAGGGGGTGGATGAGAGAACAATTTGAAGGAGAGGAGAAGGCAGCGCCGAGGTCTGCGCTGTCGTGATAGGTCCGGTTGGGTGTGAGACCTGGTCTTCTGTGTGGGTTCTCTCCCCATCCCCATTCCCTGCCGGGGTAACCCCTATGGCCTTCGCTTCACGGAGGCCTTTCCGCCAACGACGAGGAGGGTGGTTTCACCACTTGACTAACCGTGAATCGGACCACTGAACCATTCTCTCTCGTACAACACGTTCTCTCCTCTCAAGTCCCTTGTGTCCCTACGAAAACTCGCGATTGATATGAATAATCAGACCTTCTTTGTGGCAACGATCTGGCGAATTTGGCTCGGAGTTAACCCCTGCTCAAGTTCTTGTATCTGGATCGTGAGTAGCGTAGGCCGGTGGCAGAATAGCTAACTTTGAATGGGTTGTTGCTGTCACACTTTACCACTTGTCCGATTCTGTGCGGGTTTACTTAGTCTCTTGATGCTAGGAATGTCCCAGTGGAGGCAAGAGCTGTCATTCGCAACAGAGCTGTTAAAAATCTACATAATCGATTGTCCTTGTTAAATGGCGGAGTTACTATTCGAATACTTCTGAATGTGTTGTGTGGATGCATCGTTCGCGTGAGGTCTGCTAAGAAACAGCAATTGCCACGTACGGCTGCACAAGAAGTTACGAAAGTTTACTGAGGGACTCTCGGAAGCGTCACCTTCTGAGGTGACAAGTGGTTTGAATTCTTCAAGAAAAACACACGATACAACAGAGGATGAAAGGTACCTAAGAATATTACCCAAACATTACCAAGGAATCGTCTCTCCTTTATAATTGACGAAGCACCCAGCGTAGGATTGGTTGGCTTTCATCACGGTGTTAACTATTCCAGCTGCACTCTCATGAGGCTCGAGTGTGGCATTCTCTCCACCCATATCTGTAAATCCAGATGAGCATGTGCAAAATCTTGCTTAACGTTACTGTACCTGTCTTCACCCAGCCCGGATCGACAAGAAATGGTATCAAGTCGGCACGCTCCTTTGCTTGTTTATAGGTCTGGATGGTGACAAATTTAGCTACGAGAGACGGCAGTCCACTCTTACTTACCAGCATATTGAGGGCTGCCTTCGAGATACTGTAAGACGAGTGCTGCCCACCGAAATCAATGCCTATACTGGCTAATGAGGACGATATGTTCGCGATGACTTTGCGGTTGCCTCTTTCAATGAGAGGTGTGAAAGTCCTGGTGACAAAAGTGGGACCCGCAACGTTTACTGTTATAGTCGCAATAAGATTCTTCGAATCTAGAGTCGATGGCGTATCGTCTTTGAAAGCCTTTGAACTGTGTCGGCTGATTGAATCGCCAATGTACAAGTGCTTACCACGCCAGCATTGTTAATGAGATAGTCTAGACCAGCATCCCCGAGGATGCTCTCGACCTCGGCCCTTGCTTGAGATATGGAAGTTTCATCAGTTACGTCCATTTGCACGATGTGAAGCTTTCCCAAGGATTCAGGGGCAACTGCCATAGCAAGAAGCGCGAAGGCCGAAGTGGGATCCTTGCAAGCCGCAAAAACTACATTCTCTGATGAACGAATCAGATATTGGACGACGTGGAAACCGATTCCGCGGGACGCGCTGGATCGTACAGTCAGTAGACGGTCAGTGAAAGCATCACGAAAACTCACCCAGTAACAAGCCATGTTTGAGAGGTAGACATGCTAGTATGCAACTCGAGTCGATGATGACAGCGGCACTGACAGTGGGCAAAACCACTGATATAGTTGCCACAAGAGCGACACCGTCAGCCCCTTTCTGCTTCGGATTACTAACTACCCAGTCAGCATCGCTCATACAGTGGGGACCCCGATTCCAAGGCACCGCCAGACATGACTAGTAAGTCAGACTGCGCGCATGAATCATCCATCCAGGATGTACCGGCGTATGTGATATGGTGCCGGGTCGAGTTGTATTGTATTTCTGGACTTGGTGCTCTAGTCATGCCTCTGTGATCAACATTCGTAAGCACAAACAGCGGATTCGAGATTGCCAGTGCTTTGGGTTTGTGTTACGGTCCCTGACATTGAATTATTCGTAGGACTTGTCGATTTCGGTTTCCTGGAGCCTGAGTATTAGCAAGATTATGACAAGAGGAGGATGGATGGGACGCCATTTCAATCATGAGGAACCCTTACGATAACTCTGTCCGTCATGGTCCTTTTATTTTGGGGTGCATTCTTCATCGGGATTGGCCGCTGAGGTGTTGCCTATTCTTGGACTTTGTCTGCGACGACCACGGCGTGGAGCATGCGCATGTCTTGATTGCTTTCCCATCAAGTTCAGTGCTAGGAGCAAATAGCACGAAGGGCTGTCAGGTGCCATTTGACGAAGACGGTTCCGCACCGCAGCTGCGCCGCGGGAAATCTCAACAGCGCCGTGTCCAGTAGTTCCGCGAGATTAAAATCATCGCCCGCGGCCCAGATTTCTTGTACGTCTCGCCATTCACTAGTTGATGGTATTGGTCTGGTCATTGTGCCATTCGCTGCCTTATCTTGCGTGGGGGTGCTTTTCGGTCAAAGTTTGTCGCAATGTGACCAAAGATAAATTCATCCATTGGTCCAAAGGTCCTCCACTTTAGCACAGCCTCAAAGACTTCCTAGTCAAGATCCTGGCGGTGCGTAATCTTGGACACAACCCATATTAGATCTAGTGAGTCCATTCTTGGTGTCCGTCGGGACGCGGCAACCAGGCCCTTGGCCGGATACCACAGCCGTTTTTTTAGGTCCCCGGCGATTGTACATATGAGGGCGGAGGGTGTAATATTCCGACTCGGATCCCTGCGATATTGCAGTGTCATCCTGATGATGTGACTTTGCTCGCATTTCGGCCTTGCCTGTGGGATGGTTTGATCAGTCTTGCAGGACGAAGACTTAAGACGGAGAGTCAACAGACACATTCCAGTTAATGAACCCGCTTGAGATGGAGCGCTAGTTTGTAGGTAAGCAGGGTCGTCTATCGCTCCTGTATCAGGCTACCGTCTACGCATGCTAGCGAAGTTACCAAGCTTTTATGCACTCCTGGAACCCAGCACATCAATGCAGCCAAACTAGTACCAACGTCTTGAAAGGGTATGTGGCCTTATGGTCGCACGTTCACATGGGGAAAGGATCAGTGAGTGTTACGTAACGCCCACTAGCGGCGGGCATATGATAGTTCTGTGCCGCTTCACAAGCTCGACCCATGCTCGTAGGCGAGCCATCAGGATTCAGAACAGCGCCTGAAAGATGTTCTTGCACCTGATCATATTTACTCCCAGGTGACTTGCAGGGTATAAAAACAGCTATCTTGACCGAGTCTTGCAGCAAGAGGATTTGGCTCTTCTTCGACTCCCTCTTACCTGCTCTAACATGATGCAGCTGACCTTGATTTCATCTCTTGCGCTTGTGTCTGGGGCCTTGGCGCAACGCACTCTTATCGTGTATAATGGTTGCCCTTTCACCGTCTGGTAAGCATGACCCTATGAGCGATTGAGCTGCTACCAACAAGCTCTCAAGGCCGGCGATGTACACAGGCACAGGAACCGTTCCTAACTATTCTACCGGGTATGTGCATCCTCCCCCCCACGAGTTTTCGTGAATACTAACCGTCTTCGAAGATGGGAAGCTGCGGCATACACATCCGTGACATTCCAAGTACGACCCATATTCATCTCACCTCTCTTTCACACAGCACTTATTTAATGAAATCAATCTTTCTAGGTCCCGAGCGACTGGACTGCTGGCAGAATCTGGGTACGTCAGTGGAGGGCGGGAACGCCATCAATCTCATGCTTCTTTTCCAGGGTCGTCGTGACTGCGACTTCAGCGTCAACCCTGGTCCGAACTCCTGCATTGACGGTGGTTGCAATGGTGGTTTAGAGTGTACTAACCCGGTATGTCTTGCTGTTACCTCTTGTGAATCTTATGAATCATCTTTTAATGTAGGGTGTTCCTCCTGCCTCATTGGCGGAATTCACACTCGGCTCTAATGGTGTCGACTACTACGATGGTTTGCACTCTCAGACCTCGTAAATTCTTATCTGACTGTCGGTCTTAGTTTCCCTCGTCGACGGGTATAACTTACCTCTCGCCATCACGAACGTTGTTAATTGCGGTATCGCGGACTGCCCTGTCGATCTCGGCCCAGACTGTTCGTACTGGTTTGTCTTCCTTGCTCAAAAACGACTGATGTGGTAACTAGGTCCTGCACCCCTCATCGGTCCCTATGACTCTACCGGCTTCCCCGTTGGATGCAAGAGTGCTTGCGACGCCAACCTGGACGGTGACCCAAGTGAGCGATTACACATTTGGCGACTCGGAGAGACTTCCTAACCTACACTTCTCTAGCCAACTCGCCCAACTGCTGTACCGGCCAATACGACACACCTCAAACCTGTCCTTCCTCGGGCGTCGAGTACTACAGCTACTTCAGTGCGTATATGTTCGTCATCGACAATAGGATATGTTTTGTTCTGACAACACACGGCTGCGTGACAGAGAACAACTGCCCGAACTCGTACTGCTACGCCTACGACGAATCGAGTGGCACAGCGCTCTGGACTTGCTCCTCCAGCCTTAACGCCGTGTACACCATCACGTTCTGCCCTTCTCCCTCTGAAGTCTAGGACGAAAACGGGACTGGTAGAAAGAACTTGTTTATGCAGTGATTTATTGCAAATGGGAAAACCGTTTACTGTAAAAGATTGGCTTTCTTTAGTGAACTGGGTGAATCAATCAGATTTTTTGTCTGGTTGACCGTGTGCAAGCTCAATGTAACTACGAGCACTTGCTGTGGTGGACACTCGTCGACTGGGAATGCGTTCATAGATCTCATGGGCACCATGCACGGCCAATTCCGCAATACACGGTTTCGCACGCGCCTGATCTGAGACCTCGCCCACTCTTCAAGGAACCCACATTCTCGGCCAGTGAAAGGGTGCACCTATCGTGAAGTCATCTCTAGCGAGATATTGGAGTGGGCACATTGAACGTGATCGGCCTGCATCGTCGCACTCGGTGCTTACGTGCCGGATCCAAAGCAAAGCATGAAGACGCCCCTCGCAAGGCAAGGTTTACAAGGGCCGTTGGCGATGTTCTCTCGAGAGCCCCGTTGTTCGGTGATTGGCGAATGGGGCGAATGACGTGTGTGCGGCTATGCATCACCGTCACGGGGATGGATATCCTACGGGATCAGTGGGTGTCCTTTTTTTTACGATCAGGCAGCGAGGCATCAGCAGACGCATCCCGCACCGAAGGTTCCGGTGTCGGTGCTTGAACGGCCAACGGTTTGTCGCCGTTACTCCCTTGCTTGACATCCGGGGTAGGCGCGAATAGACGGGCACACATTCGTGGGGGTTGGACTCTGACCACACGAACGTTGACAGTGCTCATGATCAGCCCGGCGAAATTTGGGCATGAAGTAACATTGGCACCAAATGATGCATGATGTTAGAGCGGACCACAGAGCTAGCTCCGCGATCGCAGGCCATCATTCCCCGTGTAGTCGGTTTGATCTGGGACACGATCCCTGAACCTAAAAAAATGGAGAGTTTGATCGCAGCAAGCCTTCTAGAAGATGGGCGGATATGTCAGGTGAGCGGCGACGACTCATGAGAGAGTGGAGCTTTTTTCGGAGTACCGTTCCATGCATGTGCGAGCGAGCGACCGCGTGAGACAGGCATGCAAACGATAAACGTTTAGACCTTGATTATCATGAGAACAAAGAGCATACGATGTCAATGATTCATAAACTGGGAATCACTTTACATACAAGTCCATGACACTGCCTCCTATCGGTATACAATGGCCAGTGTGATACAGGAGTTGAATCCTAGGTCTGATTGTTCGTGCAATTGCTGTGGGTAACAGAGGAATGATCATACACTCTCCTAACATTAGCACATAGATCACTGCAGGTAAGAAGGGGGGTCCATTGTCCTGGAGGGAGAGCACCCTACTTGGCAGATTCCGCGGCCTGCAAGGCAGTATCAAATGAGCATAGAAGCGAGTCCCTATTTTCCATGCCCACGCTGATCCGCACTAATCCCTCCTCAACCCCATACTGTGCCGCCCATCCGAGCTCAGTATAATGAGCAAGGATCGTGTATGGGCAAGCCAGAGTGAAATTTGTCCCGAGACTCGGGCCTTTCTCACAGGGTAAGGCATCAAAGAACGCCTTCGACGCGACCAAAGATGTGAATGTAAGGGAGAAGAGGCCACCATAGCCGCCTTCGGGGAGCTTACATTGTAGGTAATTGGTGGGAGTCGTATACTTCGGGTAAAAGACCTCTTTTATGATGGCGGACGGTGCGCCCTCGGCGGCGGAGCGCGAGCGCAGAAACGCACAGACGGCTTGAGCGTTCTTGTCAATGACTTGAACGCGCTGAGTAAAGTCACGCGAATTGCGTTCCATGAAGAGAGCATCTTCTTTAAAGTACGTATCTTCGTAGGTGGTCATATGACTTTTCAAAGATTCATAATGTCGTCCTTTCGGATTGAAGACGATGCTGAACGTATACATGAGCTGTAAGTCACGCCAGGACACCGAGGTTCAACATACCTCCCACCCATGACATTCCCGTCACCACTGAAGATCTTGGACAGGCTCGTGGCGACAACGTCTGCGTATGGTAGTACCTCGACGTTGACAAAGTTCCCGATAGTGTCGTCAATGACCAACAAAAAGTCGTACTTATCCGCTAACGCCCTAAGGCGGGAGATATCTGGTGAGCGCAGGAGCGGGTTCGACGGAAACTCGGTGAAGAGAGCAAGAATCGGAGGCTTCGTCGGATCTCGACTGAACTCCTCGGCGAGGAGACTTTCTAGGGTATCAATGTCTGGGTCAAGTCCATGACCGAAAAAATGAACTCCTGGTCCCCATTTCTCCAGAACTTTGAGGGTATCAAGGTACGGAAATCTATGGGTCGGAGAGCTTTAGCAACTGGCTTTACAAAAGAAGCAAGCTTACCCGAAACAAACGCTCTTGGCTGGTGGCCGTGCTCGGAGGCAGAGCTGGTGGGCATTCCAAATGGCGGACATCCCCGTCGGATAAAGAAACACATCATCTTCGCTGACATCCTGAACACCTCTTTTGCTCGGTCCAACCTCGGCATCTTGTGCGCCAGCACAGGGTCCCTGCGGACCGTCTTGGAAGTTGTCCCTTATAAGAACCCCAGCTATACGTCTCCGAAGGGCACGCTTTGCGAACGCGGCGCCACTCAGAGGCAGGTTACGTCCATATCGTTCTTCGAGGTACGTGCACTGATCCTGGCTCAACACGTCCGAAGGTAGGGGGGTACCCGGTGGCTTGCTAACTTCTCCCGATGGTATCCGAGCTGCCGGCTGTTTGACTGAATAATACTTGTTGGGTGCTCTAAAAGGTGGATAAGATAGAGTCGGCGAGCCTGGCGGGGATGTGGGTGATTGCTTGTCCTGGCCGGGCCAAAGGGAGAGGCAATGCTCAGCGAAGCGAGAGGAGATGCCCAGGCCAGTGTGTTGCCAAAATTGTTTCGCGATAGGGGAGATGTCCGGAGGAAAGAGCGCGATGTGCAGCTCGGCGCACTGGCGTGTCTGCGTGGAAGGGTCCTCGGGAGCGATGAAGTACTGGACAAGTCTGACGTGTGTTGGGGTCCCCGCAAGAGCGGCCCGGTCAAGTATGAAGGTTCGGCACTGATCCGCAACTTTTTTGGTGGGACATAACAGACACTTCTCCCCGTGTATCCCGAATTTTTGTTCACAGACGCGTGCGAGCTGGACGGAGTGGGGACCAATCAAGACGACGCTCGGTGATATGGCGGTACATACCTTTTGGATACTTAGATGTATAAAGAAGCGTGGGTACCCCGAGACCATCGAATCCACAATGCGCTTCTCTCCCTCTTCGTAACCGACATTATCCCCCCAAGTTGGAAGAGAAACGGAGATAGCATGCTGGGTAAACGGTGGGACCGTGAGTCCCAGTGTTTTGTTTCTGACGGCGACGGCGACCATTATATATCCGGTTGTCTTCGATGTGGAATCGAGGCCTCGAGCTTGAGGTTCGACAGACGCGTATCAGTATGTGATGGACCAGAGTCGAGAGTCGTTCGACTCGTTATCAGTCTGTTATCTACTGCTCGGCCCTCATGCGAATTTAGTGACTCGCCTCATCGGCCGAAATGATTTGGCTTGGCGAAGCACTGACTCCGTCGTTCAACTCTCACCACGATCATCCAACTCGAATTCAAGTTTTTTTTTTCGCCACACTCATCGTTTCCTTGACGCGTCCGAATCCGTTACCTACACGACACACTACGTGCACCGAGCTCTGTTCGGTGTGGGCAACCTTGGATCCGTGTCTTCAGACTCGCAGTAATCCACTGCGCTGTTCCACATCTAATTTTCAGTTGAACATAATTCTTCCAGCAACCAGGTGGATTGCTATATGTGGTCC